>VDFB02256132.1:148163571-148216969 GCA_007258455.2 Sequoia sempervirens
AAGCTACAAGATTAGAAAATTTCGTGTAAGTCATAGAATTTTCATTCTATCCTGACTTTCATACATACCACATCAATTGCACTATTTCACTCTTTTGATCAAAAGTAAGTAAAATTTGGAGTAAAATCTATGCCTGTTCTCACAAGATCTCAAAAACAAATGGAAAAAGATGAGGGAGAAACTACAACCAGAAAAATGGGTGACCGAAATGAAAAAGAAGAGGAAACATTTAATCTTGATGAGTTAACGGAAGAAAAGCTTCAAGAAGCAGAACAAGATCCCCAATTCCATACTCTTATGGAAAGAATCCTAGAACGTAACAAAGAAAAATACTTCCTTTCATTAGCTAATCAAGGAGCTAAATTACCTCACACCTTTGACATAGAGGGGATTAAACAAAATCCTGAAAATCTTCCTAATGACTTTAGTGCTCTTAACCAACAGATAAAAGAATTACAAGGGCAAATAAAGGAAATGCAAGGAGGTACAACAAAGAAATATGTTTTGGAAGACATATCTCCTTATCCATTTGATAGGAGTCTTCAAATGATCCCATTTCCAAAACATTGTGAAATTCCTAAGTATGATAGGTATAATGGGAAAACTGATCCCATAGACCATGTTAGGGATTTCCGAAACATGAGTCTTGAATTTGCCTATGATGATACTTACTTGATGCGATTATTTCCACGAAGTTTAGGTGTACAATCCATGGAGTGGCTTTCAAAAATTACTCCACCTATCAAAACTTTTGAGGAGTTGATAAATCAGTTTATTTCACAATACTCCTACAACATTCAACATCAAATAACAATGCTTGATCTTTGTAAAGTAAAACAAAAAGTAGGAGAACCCTTTACTACGTTTTTACAAAGGTGGAGAAGGTTATTTGCACGATATTCTCGTCCTATTCCTGAAAAGGAAAAGATGGATATTTTTATCAATAGCCTTGATCCAGAATTAAGCTATAGGCTTAACCTTCATTGTCCTCATAACTTTGAAAAATTGATTGAAAATGCAATCACTATTGAAGGAGCCTTGGTTAAAAGGGGAGTGATAAAACTTGATAATCCAAGTACATCAAATCAAAACAACGATAAAACAAGGTTTTGGAATAGAAACAAAAATGTTGTTAATGATGGTATAGTGGATGCAAATAATTTACGAACAAGACCATCCATTTTCAATCTATCAAGTGCTCCAAGAAACAATCCACAAGGAAATACAATTCAACAAGGAAACAACAATCAACAAGGACAAACCTCCAAGCAAGATAACATGATCAATCAAAATACCAATCAAAATCGTGGTAATTTGAATAATAATCTTGGCAATGCCCAAATATCAAATCCATCTAGACCTTCATTCTTTTCCAACCGACGGACTTTTACTGCTTTGGGTCAATCTCTTGAATCTGCTCTCAAGGAACTTCTTGATAATAAGGTTATCACTTTACCACCACAAAGAGATTATGAGCCACGAGTTAAACCACCATCATGGAATGACTCTTATTATTGCAATTATCATCGATGTAAAGGTCATAGAACAAACAATTGTCAAGCTTTGAAAAATCTAGTACAAGATTTAATTGACAATGGTACTAGTACAATTGAGGGACATCATACCAATGATGATCATCAAGCATTCAAAGATCCTTTGCCAAACTACCAAAAGGGGGAAACATCGGATATCAAAGCCCAAAGCATACATAATGTTGAAGACAATATAATCCGTCACATTCACATAGATGATAGTCGGATTAATGTTATCAAAATCAAAGGAAAACAAGAATATCAACAGGTTAATGTAACAACAAGAGGTCAAGCAAAGGTTGTTTTAAAAGGAATTTCATCTAAAACAACTATTTCTTCTCCAATTCAGTATAATCTGGTTGATCAATTGAGAAAAACATCAGCTCAAATATCCATTCTTGAACTTCTCAAAATATCCCCCATACACAAGAATATTTTAGAAGAAGCTCTTGTAAACACAACTGTTGATACTGATCTAGATGCAAACAGATTTCAAGCCATGGTGGGACATTTATCTTCTCCCACTTGTCTTTCATTTTCCGATAAAGATGATGCCTCTATGACACATTCACATAATTCCTCGCTCTATCTTGAAGTCATGATCCATAAACATCGAATTAGACGTGTCTTAATAGATGGAGGAGCTGGTTTGAATATTTGTACCTTAAAATTAATAAATGCCTTAGGAATTTCAGAAAATGAAATTGACTCACAGAGGAAAATAACCATTAAGGCATATGATGATGAAGAAAGAGCTTCTAAGGGATTAATATTGCTACCTATCAGAGTGGTACCTGTTGTGAAGAATACTTTTTGTCAGGTTCTAGATCGAGATCTGTCTTATAACATACTTTTGGGTCGTCCGTGGATCCATGATATGCAAGCCGTACCATCAACATATCATCAACGTATCAAGTTTCCATATGATGGACAAGAAATAACTATACAAGCTGATTACAATAGTACCCAAACTTGTTCAAATCTTAGAGTAACTCAAGATGTCTTTGTGCCACACAATAGAGAAGCTCTTGTTGTTTCTTCTTCCAATCTACAAGTTCAATTGCGAGAATTGACAAAGAATCTTGATACTAAGTTGAAATTTAAAGACAAAGGGGTAGGTGAATATTCACTATCTCTTTCTACTTTACCTCCTTCTCCAAGGTCACATGGTTTGCCAACTTTATCGAATCAAAAGATTGCGACTGCTTCTACATCTCAAGCTTCCGTGCCAATCACAAAGTTTGATGGAAAATTAATTAGAGCTAATACCACTGAAGAAGAAGCTGAAGATAGGGACATCCTAAATTGGCTATACAAAGATGAAGATGAATCTCTCTTGCACATTAAGTTGCCTAAAGAACAATATGGTAAAGGGTACGCTATCATGCAAAAGATGGGTTATGAAGGGAATGGTCCTATAGGTAAACGAAGAGAAGGAATTGTAGAACCAATTCAACCTATTTCAAAGCATTCAAGTGATAAAACAGGACTTGGATATGGTAAAGATAAAGAAAAACTTACTTCACAACAGACATCATTAGTTCATGAAGGAGAATCTGTGTCAGATAAATCTCATGAATCAGTTTTCCAATTGCAAAATAGTTCAGATATTGATTCTAATGAATATGAATGGGACACCATTTATAATGATGAATTCTAGAGGGATAAACAAGTTGATACTATACATAAATATGCACCTGTTCTTATACAAGGAGAAGGTTCAAGGCCTCCACTAGATTATGTTTTACAAAGCGATTATGACTCAAATGAGGAAGAATTAGATTCTAACAAGACTGATAATCAACAGGAGCATACCATCACAGACCTTGTCTACCATGAGGATGACAACCATATCATGACTTTGACAATTCAAGACCTTACCCAACCTAATGATTCTATGCCTTTAGTTTATCCAGAACTTATAGATTGGGACATTGACGCACCTATCCATATTCCTACATTCAGTAATGATGAAGACATTATAACTTTCCTTTGTTCTTCAAATGAAGAAAACAAATGTTTCATGCAAGAATCTTATACTAATGATTTTGATAAGGAGAGTGTCAAGTCTCTTAGCTGCAAAATAAATGAAATAAAAGATGGATCTATTGATGAAAACCAAAAAATGGCAGTAATAGATCAAAACAAGAGAAAAATAAAGAGCGAATCTGACAGTGAAAACCTTTCTGAGGCACTGAAGGATGAGAAACTTGACACTCTTCCCAAGTATTATCATGAAAGATCTTCTATTTTGATTGAACCAACGGAATCAATCAACATAAGTACAACAGAGCAGCCAAAAGTTTTGCAAATTGCAGCATCATTAACAGTTGAAGAAGTCCAAAAATTCATGCAATTCTTGAAGGATAATCAAATTAACTTTGCTTGGTCATATGCTGATATGCCAGGGTTAGATCCTAATCTGATAATGCATCATTTATCTATCAAATCTGGGACAAAGCCTGTGAAACAAAAGCTCAGAAAGATGCATCCACATGTTGCATTATTGGTCAAAGAAGAATTAAAGAAGCTTCTGGATGTTGGATTCATTCGAACTATTGATTATGCAGAATGGATTTCCAATATTGTACCTGTTTCAAAACCAGATGGAAGGATCAGAGTTTGTACAGATTTCAGGGATTTAAATAAAGCTTGTCCCAAAGATGATTTACCTTTACCTAACATAGATATGATTGTTGATTTAACTGCTGGCCATGCAATGTATTCCTTAATGGATGGATTTTCAGGATACAATCAGATAAAAATTACACCAGAAGATCAAGATAAAACAGCGTTCACATGTCCTTGGGGTACCTATTGCTGGAATGTAATGCCATTTGGGTTAAAGAATGCTGGAGCTACTTATCAAAGAGCAATGCCAACTATTTTTCATGATATGATGCATACATTCATGGAGGATTATGTTGATGATTTACTTGCCAAATCTCATACACGAGATGAACACCTGGAAATCTTGTCAAAAATCTTTATTAGAATGGAGAAATTCAATGTTCGACTGAATCCAAAGAAATGTGTCTTTGGTGTTACATCTGGAAAACTCCTAGGGTACATTGTTTCAGAAAAGGGTATAGAAATTGATTCAGAAAAAGTACGAGCTATAATGGACATGTCTCCACCATGAAATATCAGTCAATTAAGATCCTTGCAAGGAAGATTACAGTCCATCAGAAGGTTTATAGCTCAACTGGCGGACAAAAGCTTGCCATTTACACATTTATTACATAAAAATGTTCCATTTAAATGGGATGACAAATGTGAAGCAGCATTCAATCAGATTAAGCAATATCTTACACATCCACCAGTTCTAATTCCGCCTATTCTGGGAGAGCCACTCATACTTTATATTTCAGCAATATATTATATCAGCAGAACCTTAACAAGACATGAGTTAAACTACAGTTTCATTGAAAAAGCTTGTCTTGCAGTAGTGTTTGCTTCTCAAAAGTGGTGACATTATATGTTGACTCATACAGTTAAACTGATAACAAAGATAGACCCATTGAAATACCTATTAAGCAGAGCTACTTTAACAGGAAGACTTGCAAAATGGGTAATGATCTTAAGTGAGTTTGATATTCACTATGTAGATCGAAAAGCAATTAAAGGACAGGTCATTGCAGATCAGTTGGCTGAAGCACCTTTACAAGAAGCCAATCCAATGCACATTGAGTTTCCTGATGCAGATATCTTTACAGCAACAATTCAGAAACCCTGGGCATTATATTTTGATGGATCTTATACACAATATGGCTCGGGGGCAGGGATTCTTTTTGTTACACCTAAAGGACATACCATCTCACGATCATATCGGTTGATGTTTCCTTGCACAAATAACATAGCCGAATATGAGGCATTACTCATAGGATTGAAAATAGCTTTGGAATGGCAGATTACAGAGCTGGAAGTTTATGGTGATTCACAACTTATCATTAATCAAATTAATGATGATTATCAAACCAAAGATGATAAGTTGTTACCATACAAGAACATGGTGGATGATTATAAGAAATATTTTGTATCAATCAAGTTTTCACAAATATCAAGGATTGATAATAAAGCTGTAGATGCAATGGCTACCATTGCTTCCTTATTACAAATATCAGAAGATCAAACCAAGTATGAATTCTTGGTGGAACAATTGTTTTCTCCTGCATATGATAATCCCGAAAACCAAGTTATATGTCATTTGACTGGTTCTGATTCAACTTTATATGGCAAAACTTATACCTATTTGAAAGATAACATCTTGCCTTTAGATTTATCCCGCAACCAAAAACGGAATTTCATACGCCAATCATCCCGTTATACCTTAATTGCCAATATCCTTTATAGATGTGGTCTTGATGGTACACTCCTTAGATGTCTTGAACGCGATGAATCTGAAAAAGCCTTACAAGAGGTTCACGGTGGTATTTGTGGAACTCATTCGAGTGGTTTGACCTTAGCGAAGAAACTTGTCAGAATGGGATACTATTGGCCTACCATGGAGCAAGATTCTTTTACTTTTGTTAAGAAGTGTTCTAAATGCCAGATCCATGGGAATCTTATTCATGCACCTGCACAAGAATTGCAACCTTTCATTTCAACATGGCCTTTTTCTCAGTGGGGATTAGATCTTGTTGGTAAAATATATCCTTCATCGTCAAATGGTCATAAGTTTATCATCACAGCTACAGAATATTTTACAAAATGGATTGAAGCTGTTCCTCTAACAACAATGACTGGTAAACAGATATCTTCATTTATCCTGAATTACATTATTTGTAGATATGGAATTCCTAATTCTATTGTTACTGATAATGGAAGACTTTTAAGAATCAGGATGTTGATGAACTTTGTGAAAGATTTCATATCCAACACATGTTCTCTACACCTTATTATCCACAGGGTAATGGTCAAGCAGAAGCTTCTAACAAAACCATTTTGAAGATATTGAAGAAGACAGTAAATGATGCTGGACGTGATTGGCATGTTCAACTCAACCCATCTTTGTGGGCATAGAGAACCAGTGTTCGCACACCAACAGGAGCTACACCATATGCTTTAGTCTATGGAGCAGAAGCGATTTTACCATTGGAAGTTGAAATACCTTCGCTTAGGGTTTCACTTAAGGGATTGATAAGTGATGAAGACTACCGAGTTTCTCGCCTTCAAGAGCTTGAACTGTTAGATGAAAGACGCCAACATGCAGCTGATCACTTGAAAGGTTATCAACAAGTCATGTCTCGTAGTTATAACTACAGAGTTAAACCACGGGCATTTCAAGTGGGTGACTTAGTTTTGAGGGAAAATCCACGTAATCAGCAAGACAGAGAAAAGAAAGGTAAATTTGAACCTAACTGGCTTGGTCCATTTGTTATTGTAGCAACATACGATTCTGAAGCATATCAGTTATCCACATTAGAGGGGGACCTGTTTGAAGAGCCAATCAATAGTATTCATCTCAAGAAGTTCTATGCATAAAAAAAGTCCTGAAAAAATCAAAAAAATTATAAAAAAGTCCTGAAAAAATCAAAAAATCAAAAAAATCATAAAAAAAGTCCTGAAAAAATCGATAAAAATCAAAAAAATTAAAAAAAAAATCATAAAAAAAATTTAAAAAAAATTAGAAAAATCTTGAAAAAGTGCAATAAAAACAAGTAGTGAAAACTTGGCAAACAAGCGCTACTTGTGATTGAAATGGGATCCTCCATTTATTAGTTTATGTCTCATTTTCACTTTCAACATCATTCATCCACGTTTATCATATGTCTATATTTTTTATTATCCATACCATATAGTGGGAATCTTTAGGTTTCACCGTGGCTTGATGAAATTTGTACATATCTTTTATCTTTACGTTGTGTTTACATTGGGGGCAAAATGCAGAAACATACAAGAGAGGGGTAACAAGTTTTCAGAATATCACAAACAGGCAAATAACAGTTTGACAAAACGCAACCTCGTCATATAAAATCAATCACAAACATATTCATGTCAATCGAAATCGAAACAAAATGATCCAAACAACTATCGACATGCAGAATATCAATGATGGTGACCAAATTGGATGATCTTAATCTGAATAAATGTTTGAAATACTTTAAGCAGGAATTTGAATGGTTGTTTGATTTTTTATCATATCTCTAGAGCGATTCGATGATGTATTGAACTAGAAAAGCAAGGAAGGAGTATGATTTTTCTTTGTCTACTGTTTGCGAGGAAATCATTAGTACTATGCAAATTGGTCGCGAGACATGCTCTACTATGTATTATGGATGACATTTCAGAATTTGCATGGGAAACGGGTTAACTCTTGTCTGTTTATGCAAGCAATACTCAGGTCATCTCGGTTCAATTATACCTAGATGCTTGTATTAACTTGCTATATAAAAATCATGAAAGCAATACTCAGGTCATCACTGGTGCTAAGATACCCTTTGATGCTTGTATTAACTTTCAACATTTCAAAGCTCTATGATGATACAAAAAGCATGTATAAGCTCTCCAAATGGCAATATTGTATGAATTTCCTGCATGGTTAGTATAGATTGCATTCATGTTAGAATTTGCATTTTGCATTTATAGATTTCTAAAAAGCTGGCAAAGAATCAAATGTTTATATCTTTATGACTGAGTATATTTTGACATTCATAAAAACATCATTTCATACATTTGCATTAGAAAATCATAAAATCAAAGCATACATACATTGTTACCATATACATCCATTCATCAAATAAATTTCATCTCATAAAATAATGTATATAAATAATATGCATCATGAAACCATCATATAGTACACATCATATGGATACACATCATATATCATATAAAATCATCACTGCATTTCATATATCTCAAAATTGAATGTCAAAATGTACAAGGATGTCAACTACAAATGATATAATATCATCAAAAATGTGATCATCTCACGGTGTATACAAAATGTCTCAACAGAATATCATATACAATGCACTAGGCTGAACTATCCTGTGATGGAGCTGGCCTAGGACCTATATCACCTGCTCCTGATGGACCTGTACCACCTACCCCCGATGGACCTGCTCCGCCTATCCCTGGTGGCCCTCTAGGAGGTAATGGCTGTGTCACACCCCTGCTGGTAGTACGAGAGCGACCATGAGTAGATTGAGACTGAGTGTAGCTCTCTCTCTGCTCAGGTGGAACTGAATCATGATATCTAGTCCGATAGAACTCTGCCTCTCGTGTGGCTCTGGTAACCTCTCTCATCATATCACCTGGCAAAGTGCTACCTGCTACTCTCTGTAGGCTATTTGCTAAGGCAATGGCCTGCTCACCCCACTGTCTAGCTGCGTCTCTCTCAGCAGTAATCGAAGTCACCTGACCCTGCAACTGAGAAATCAAGGCCTGTGCCTGTGATAGCTGAGCCTGCAAGCTCTGTACTGTGCTCTGCAGAGATGATATCTGACTCGCTACTGTCGGATCCACTGACGAGGATGGGTCAGTATGCCTCATCCGTGGTCCACCTCTGCCTGCCCTACCTCCTCTACCACCTCTCCTGCCGCCTCTCCTGCCACCCCTACCATCACCACCATCATCTCCATCAGAGTCATCATCTCCACTACCCTCCTCGTCATCACTATCCGCTGAATCATCATCTCCTGACTCCGAGTCTCTCTGTCAACGTCTCTGAGCAATGATAGGAGCAACAGCCTCATCAGGATCAAACATGCGTGGAGGTGGATGCTGTAGAACATACTGTACATACTCTGGTGTTGCCCCTGCATCAAGAACATCCACCCGGTAGTCCCACATCTGTGCACCTAAACTAGTAAACTCTGCCACTGCTGCATCATAAGAGATCCGTGGACCCCACACTGCAAGCTCTGGCTGTCGCCGCGCATAAATAGCTGAACCAACAGGCATACCCTGAATCCGACCAAACTATCGCAATACACATCCAGCAAGAAATCTCTTGAGGATCCATGTCGTCCGCCCAATCAAAAATCTAGAAGTGCATACAAAAGGCATCTCTCTGGCATCCTCTGGCCATGGCTCACAATCTAAATATGGTCTCCAGCATACTGTATCCAAACTATCCAATAACCGTTGCCAATATACTAGTTTGCCCAGTCTAGGCTGAGCAATAATATGTGCATATCTCCATCTGTATGCTCGACCAGCTGGTCGCTCTCCTCGAGTCAATGGACGTAAAACTGCAAAATGCTCCCATGCCCATATCTGTAATAATGAACACCCTACAGCAAAACTCCGGCCTCTACCATATACAATATGATGTAACTCGTCATATAGGTGGGCTAGCATACAAGTACCCCATGCATACCTTGTCCCCTGCATCACCATGCTCTCTAAGACACGACCCCATCCAATCGCGAACCCCTTCGACCTATGGTCGGGGCATAACACACCTCCAATGAATCCTGCAAGCACAGCTGGTAAAGGTGGATAAGTATCTGTAATCTCACCCCATGGGATGAAGTACCCAGCAATCTGATCATCTCTGAATATCCGTCTCAAAGCAAGAGTACCTCCAGCCTCTCGTCTGTCAAAAATAACTATCTCTCCCATCACTAGGATCCGTAAGATGCGATATACGTCCTCGGGAGTCACTGTAATCTCGCCTGTCGGTAAATGAAAAGTGTTGGTGTCGCTATGCCACCTCTCTGCAAGTGCTGTCAATAGGGCCCTATTGAGGCGAACCTCGGGCATATCAAGTAATGAGCTCAAACCACATGCATCAATCACATCTCTATCTGACTGTAATAAATGTGGAATCAATGTCCATGTGCTCGGAAATGTCTCTCGTAACTGTAAGACACCTAGTCTCTCCTGTTCAAATACATCATCAAAACAACATCAATATCAAATCATCTTAGCATGTCAATCCACAAACAAATCAATCAAACTATTTGTTTTTCATTATCATTATGAAATGCAAATAATATCAAAATCATGTTTGTTTTTAACAACTTTAGAAGCAAACAAATCAATCAAACTATTTGTTTTTCATCATCATGGAACGCAAATAATCAATATCAAGTTTCTTTCTAACAACTTTAGAAAAAAAACTTATCCGTCCTATTTGTTTTTAACAACTTTAAAAGCAAATTTATCAGCTACTATTTGTTCTCCAACAACTTGGGAAACAAATTTATCATTTGGAACAAAAAGCGCTACAGAACTAGTTATGGGCGCTACAAAAAAATTTATCGACGCTAAGTAACTTTTTGCGCTACAGAATCAATTAATGACGCTATGATTTTTATCAATAGCGCTATGGAATATTTTGCGCTACAAGATTTGTTAAGAGCACTGCAATACATCTCAGGTGCGCTACGATATCATATGCGCTATGAAAATCATCAAATGCACTATGAAATCTATCACGGGCGCTACGATATCAATTGCGCTATGAAAATAATCATATGCGCTACAATATTTATTAAGGGCGCTACAATATTAAACGCGCTACGAAAAATGTTGAATGCGCTACGAAACACTTTAAGAGCGCTAAAACTCAAAATTTTCAACAATAAACATTGAAAAACGTGCGCAAAAACAAAATTTTCAAGAGACAGGGATTTACAAGACACATACCGGAGGTCCGTAGTGCGCTGGTTGCTGATTTCGTCGGATACGCTCAAAACGGTGCAGGTGAACTGGAAGTGCCATGATTATCAACTTAGAGCTCAATATTTGCAAATTTTACTAGGTTAAAATTGAAAATGACATGGAAAATGACATTTTTAACCTATATAATGGTAAAATTGGGGCATTTTATCATATTTTCACATAGCAGGGGCAATTTCTTCATCAAATTTTCATTTTTATATCTTTTCATGACAAATTCTTCAAATCATAAGTTTCGAACGATGAATCGATATCTTTAAAATCATAAAAATCCATAAAAATTAAAAAAATTCATAAAAATTCATAAAAATTCAAAATTCAAAAATTCAAAAACATTCAAAAATCAATTCATCGTTCGCGGGGGCATATATCTATCAATATTTCAACAGTTAATATTTGGGGCAAAAATTTTAAAATTCTTTGAAGTAATGCGTAAAACACATCACTTCAAAGAGGGGCAAAATGTATACACTTAAAAATGGTTACATCACATTGTCTGGTAATTAATTAAATATTTTTAATATTTAATTAAATCTTCTGATTCTATCTACGTATAAATAAATTTAAATAATTTATTTATATTGTTCATGATTTTATTTCGATTAAATATTTAATCACCTCTTCATTTCTTAATTAATTAAATAAATATTATAATTTATTTATATTAATTATCATATAATCTTCGTTTGAATATTTTATTCAAATAAAGATTAAATTATTATTCTTCTAAATATCATTTATAATTAAATATTCCAAAATATTTAATTATTTCCTCTAATTCAATTATTCATTCTTAAAATCATTTCTAAATTCTTCATATATCTATTTACAATTAAATATTCCAAAAATATTTAATTAAATCTTCTAAATATTTCATATTCTTCTAAAGTCATATCACAATTAAATATTCCAAAAATATTTAATTAATTCTTCCATAGTTTTCAAAAATCAAAAATCAAAATGCAATAAATTAAATTAAATAAATTTTATTTATTTAATTTGGGGATTTATCTTCAACTCCCGGGAAACAAACTGCCAAAACAGAAAATTAAATTTCTCTGTTTCTGTGCAGGCCTGTTCCCGTGGGTTGAAGACAGGAATCCATCCTTCTCTCCAACCTCTCAACCTCCCCCATTTTCTTCTCAACCTCTCAATCTCTCACCATTCAAACTTACCAGACAATCTCACAGCCGTAGATTCTTGCCAGCCGGGATTGAGCCTGCAAAAAATCTATAAATACAGCTGCCGGGAGCTCCAAAATCATATAGAATTTTAAGCAAGTAAACTATAGGCAAATTGCATAGTATTCCCAGCATTCATAGAGTATTTTCATAGCAATAGCATAAAATCATAGCATAGTAGCAATAGAATCATGTTATCTTTCATTCACAGCCCCTGTGCATAATCACAGCCCCTGTTCATATCCGTTAACAGTTTTACTCCACCAGCATATAGAATAGATTTTCATCTTCATTTGCATTCTCATTCTGCAGCAGCCATTTGGAGAAGCTAAGCTTACACAATCTGAGAGCCACAAGCTTCAAAAGAATCTCTGTAGATAGAGAAAAATGGGACAGCTCTGAAGGAATTTTGTTTGTTCAAATTTTATTTAAATTTCTTTAGATTAAGGTTTCATTTAGTGTTTTATGTTTTCATTTAGATTAACAATTAAGCATATACACATATATATATATATATATGTAGATATATAGACATTTTCATGTTTAGGTATACTCACATATATATACTTTTTGCAAGATTTTTATTTCTTCATCCTTTTCTAAGAGTAATTTCTATAGTCTCTTATATTCTTAGCGGGTTGTCTTGTTTTTATTAATATATTTCATGTATATTAATAATATATATTCATATATATATTTTTATGCTCTGTATTCTTTTAATAGTATTTTAGCATATATAAATAGTATCTTGGTTTTCATTCTTCTTGTTTCAGGTCTTGCTTTTGTTTTTTCCTCTTTCATTTGTATTTATTTTCTATTTAATTGCTATTTATAATATTAATTCTTCAAATTCTTTTTAATTCCTTTTATTTTCTATTTTTCTCCTTTCTTTTGGTGGTCTCATTAATTTGTTGGTTTTTTAGTTCTTTATTCTTTACTTTTTTATTCCTTTTGGTCTTGTCTTCTTGGGTTGTGTAGCCTTCACTCCCCTCCTCCCCCCTCCTCCCCTCTTTTTTTCTATTTAGGTTATTCTTGGTCTACAACTAACAATATTTTCTCCTTGAGCTTTTTCATCCTAATGATGGATCACATAGTGTGATCCAAAACTTTATTTGATGCAAAAAACTCTCACGCAATCTAATCCAGAAACCATTGCAACACCATACATAGTATTAATAAACATACGAAACCAATCTTAGGTAAGCAACCACTTATTCAAGCTATAGGTTTATAGACATGCATAAACTGAGCATACATTGAGGTCTATAATGTGTGCCTCTTAGAGAATAATGATATTAGGGAAAGAATGAAGGGTGACCAGGAGATTCCTAATAATACAAATGGTCTTGATTGGAGTGACATCTAGCTAGGTAGTACCTTATTCTTGTTGGTTCTTGAGTCAATAATGTAATTAATATAATTAATAATTTACTAGAAATTAGAGGGATACATAGAATATTAATTAATAATTGGCTCTTGGCTCAATTATAGTAGGTGAATTAGTTTTCAATATTTCAAGTGAGTGTGATCCTCTATTTATGTTGAAAATAAATTAATTGGATTTCTTGCTATATTGTCTTTGTGCTACATCTTGAGAGCTTCCTAAAGGAGTTTGGCCTAGCTTGGGATCATAAGGGTGTCCCACAAGGTCAAATTAATTGAGTTATTTTCATCAGATCCACAACATTAAATGGTTGAGCATGGATTTCTTGTTTAGTAAAATATTTGTGGCCATTCTTTCTTGGGATTCTTCACCAACAATATATGAACTATGTTCTCCTTTGATTGAAAAGGTATCCTTCCTAACAAAGGATTTTAAAATACATAAAAGAAAAATAGAGTCAAACATTGATAATAATTGTCAAAATTTATTGCACATATGAATTTTTCATTTACAATTATAGGTGGATGTTAGATTTGAATATAATAAAATATCAAGTGATTTCCTTCAAATTTGACACATTTGACTATATCAACAATGAATGCATTCTTGCAAAATGCCTCATTTGTGTTCAATGCAAACATTCCAAGACTCTTAAATTTTAATTTTGCACCTTGGGGGACCAAGTTGAGGGTACAAACACATTTAGTGGGTGGGTGAGTGCTATTGGAATCCTCTTTTCATTTTTGAAACATCTTGATCATTTTGGGTTACAATAATTTGACAAAATATCAAGTGATTTCCTTCAAATTTGAAACATTTGACTATATCAACAATGAATGCATTCTTGCAAAATGCCTCATTTGTGTTCAATGCAAACATTCCAAGACTCTTAAATTTTATTTTTGCACCTTGGGGGACCAAGTTGAGGGTACAAACACATTTTAGTGGGTGGGTGAGTGCTATTGGAATCCTCTTTCCATTTATGAAACATCTTGATCCTTTTGGGTTACAATAATTTGACAAAGTATCTTATGGTAGTGATTAATTCTATCTTGTGATGGAAGGATTTGTTCCTATTTTATTATCTCATTCTTATTTCCTTTATCTAATAGTACATGTTGTAAGTTATAGCTTGTGGTTATCAAATTTAGACAACTTTCAATCGTGAGAAGCCTTTCATTGGAATGATTATAAATTTTAAATCTAGTTATGAATTACTTAATGCAAAAGTATGTCCAATATGAGTTGTGTATGATGGTTCAATCAGTTGGTCTAACTGTGTATATATATGCAAGTGAAAATCTCTCAAATTTCTTGTGTAACAACTCATAATGTTCTAAGTTTAGTTCTAGAATTAACTTTTATCTTTCTTGTACAATAGTAAGAGTAGTTTTTGAAGTACTATGTAGATGAATCGACTCTCTCAGGAGATTCATTCCCACCTTTACGTCACCCATAACCTAGGAGGTCTTTCCATGGTATCAATTGAAGATATAGTTAACATATTACTTCCTCAAGGGTGTAATTTAGTTTTACATTAATTACATCATCAACACATTATATCATTAACATTATCCTTATTATGAAAGTTCCTTCCCTTACTGAATAAAATCTTTATCCAATACTCAAATATGGTCTAGTGATTTTTTTTTGCAAACTATATAATGTTGAAGTTACCATTCCCTTTTACTATTTTTACTTCATGTTGACATCATCATCAAAACTATTCACCCAAATTGATTATTAAAACTTAAAATTTTACTTCACTTGATATTATCCATAAATATAGTTGCAATTAAATTTCTCACAGAGTAGAAAATCAACTTGGAACTAGTTTATGGATAAATGAATTAGAACTAGTTGTAAGATATTTGGCTAAACAACAATGTTTCACAAGTCCATTTATAGACCAAAAACCTAGATTCTCATGAATTAACTCATTTTCATCCAATATTCACCAAATTCAAATTGCATGTACCCATTAAGCCCTTCTACAAGGTGATTCCTTAATTTTCCCATTATGAATATGAAAATTCCTTAACAACACTATGAAAATTTTAGATTAAACTTAACAAAAGTGAACTAAACTAAAATGAAACCTAAAAGTTATTTTGAATGATGCAAGATTGCTTGTGGTCCTGAATGGTCCTACATTAGAAATATACATTCTTAGGGGTAAAAAAGTATAGGAGTTTTATTAAAATTCATCAAAAAGCATAGGAAAAAACTAATAGATAATGAAAACAAGTATACTAATGGACATGTTGAAAACCAGGTTGAACACAAATTTAAGCTGGGTCATAAGTTTTGGTTTTATTTGTGAAAATAATGAATTTAAGGGAGAGAAAAGAAGCCGAAATGTCTAGGTTATGGTCCATTTCTCCTTTTGGAGTGGAAAGAAAATATTGGATTTCATATTTATTTGCCACAATATACATATATGTACTTACTGGTGAATGTTGAAAAAATTATGTTTCTTTGAGCCCTCTATATTGGACAAGGAGGAAGATGCATTTTTGCCTTCAAGTGATAATCTTTCTTCGTGGGTCTTGGAAAAACTCTAGCACAATGTGGTTCTCTTACTTGAAAAGAAATAAAAAACTGATAGAGGGTTTCAAACACTTCGTTTATTAGCATTAAGAGTTGATGTTTTAGTAAACCAAATTATATATAGAGAAGGATGTGCTTGAAAGAAGTTCCCATAGCGAGTGAGTCCCTAAGACTTTTGGGAGGTATGATATTTGAAAGCTATTCAATTTCATGATTACAAACTAATGTTTGGAAATAATGTTTTAGAACTTGACTTCACATGAAGATTGTGTTTGATTGGCATTAAAGTTCAAGAAGCTTCTCCTTTTCCTTTTCTCTCACAATGATCCACAGCCGTTTCCTTTCTCTTTCAGTCCCAGAGTACTTTAAAATTCTCTCTCCGCCCATGATTCTTTGCATTGATTGGCCAATCCTTTTGCCAGCGATTTGATTCTAACTACATGTCCACGGATAGTAACATAAAACAACTATGTACTTCACACACTTTGGAGTCGTTTTACCTTTTAAGAATGCTGATCTTCACTGGTACCTACACTCATCCTGATTTTGTTTGTGTTTTTCACATGTAATATTGTTTTTTTTGTAGGAGTTTGTGTATTTTTACAGTTTTGATCACAATGGATTTATTTTTCAGTCAAACGCAATCTTTCAGTTTTGATCTCAATGAATTGAATTTTCAGTCTCCATAAGAGATGCTATCGTTGAGATACAGATATTGTAATCTGGTCAATGTTGTTAATATCTCAGATGGAATTGGTCCTTCAAGATAGAGATAAAACACGCAAGATCTAGTGTTTCTGCAAGTTCTGCAACGCAGACAGACTAGCTGGACTGTTTTCATAGAGCTTAATGTAGTGCAGCTTTGCTCTTAGGGAATGAGGGAAGAGAAACGATTATGAGAGAGGTCGAGCATTATAAGGAAGGACAGGTTGCTAATATACCTTCCCACCTATAATTGATCCTAGCCACTCATAGGTAATAATGTATTAGTAAGGTTTTGTTTGAGGAAAAAAATGATATAGCTGGAAGAAATTTAAGAACTATAACCCTATAAGAATGAAGAAAATCTATAGGATAGCAAGTACCATGGAATGGTTTTCAAAAGACAGCCGAAGATTTAAGACAGCTTTCAAAGCATCATAAGCATTGTCAAGATCGTATCACTTATTCGAGTACCAAATAAATACACCGTGATTCCACTACTTCCTAACTTTTGAAAAAACAACCTTTACATTGTTGAATGAGGCACTGTGATAGTTTTTCTGACAATAGTCATTAATATGATTGAAATTGACATGATATTAATCAACCATGACATAAACCTTTGTAAAATCATTTTTCAATCTATCATGGCATCAATAGATTATGATCAGTGCTACCCCAAGTTTCCGGGATGGGGACGGTGGGGGACGGTGAGACGAGTCTCCAAGTTTCCAGATTTTGAGACCAAATTTGGGGACAGCGAGGGGACGGCTATTAAAAATATAGGGAAAATTTTAAATATTTATATGAAAACATGGATAAGGCATGCATAATATACATTATAGAACCTTAACATATAATATTTAAGTTCAACATTATTTGTCAATACTCAATACTCATTCAAAATTAAAAATTAACATACATGAATCATGAAACAACCTTCAAGTTATAATTTATAAACTTTTATCAAAATGCCCAGTATATGTTAGTAAATGATTGCTGCCATTTACTCATAGTTATAGCTTTTCATCATTTTAGAATCTACTAGCTTTTCAGCTCTTGAAGTTACTATAAAACTCGTGCTTTCCTTTTTATCATCTTGAACTTTCAAGTCTTGTTGAACAACCTTTTTATTAGGACATTAATAGAATTCCTTTCTCCTTCCCTCTGTCTTCCACAAAGTAAAAAGATGTTGAAAAACAAGTTTAAAAAATATAGGTAGCCTCTTGAAACAAGTAAAGAAGCAGATTAAGTTCATAGAGGTTCTAGGTATTAAAAATGTTTGGAAGACTCTCTAAGCCTATGTGTATAGTACTGAACTGTTAGACACACCTCATTTAATTAGTAAACCATGTGAGATCTCCACCATATCATCAATCTCCCCCATCCAGATTGTCCTCAATTGCATAATGCATGTTATAGTACTAATGTGTGACTCACCAATAACTATTATTACTAAGAGTATACTCCTTGAGCATATAGTCTGATCTTTTCCTCACATCAACTTTTGGCTATGTACATAACACATTCAAATTTGTGGATTCTGTAACTAAGTCTAACATGCACTCATCTACAATAAATGTGCTTCAATTCTAGAAGTGGGAATTGATGTCAGAGGCTTCACCATAGAAAACTTTATTTTAGAACCCATGTTCTACATGCGTTGGGCATCAACATAAAACAAAATAAAAATAGGACCAAACACCTTTCAAAATAAAATTAAAACTACAGTAGGTTGTGTTTGCACCTTAGGCAGCCTTGTAACATTCTTTATGTTAAAGACAAGGGCTACACAGTCTAAGAAATCATGACACAAGATTTTGGGAAAACTGTGTACTATCCCAATTGGTGGCACCCTTTTTGTATATCAATTTAGAGCATCTATTGGAAATGTCATTATCATTTAGTTTCCCAATGTAATTAGCCACTTGTAAATTTGGTAAACATATTGGGCTATATAATTTTACCTTTACTACTGAACATATTTTAAAACACCATTATAATTCGGTAAATGATTGTTGTCATTTATATATATATCTATGTATGTGGTGATGCAACTTCTCTCTCTCAAATCCTTGGCTACTCACAACAAACAAATGCATAAATGAATCAAAAGAGGCTTATTTTTTCCTCATAAGAGAGAAAACACCAATGGGGCCCACAATAGCCACGTAGGCAGGGCCGTCCCTTTTTAAAAAATGTTTTTTTTAATTTAAAATAATGCAACACGTGGGGGACGACCAACCATCCTCGGGATGGTCAAGGGACGGCTCAGCCGTCCCTTGGTCATTCCTAGGATGGTTAGCCATCCCCCATTTAGTCAACGTTGTTCCCCCATTTCGAGGATGTTTCCCAAATTTTCTTAGCAAAAGGGGATGCCAGGGGACCGTCCCCAGCCGTCCCCCTATACTCGGGATGCCTTAGGGATAGGGACAGAACATTTTAGGGGGGGACGCATCCTTGGGTTTTCCTGATTATGATTAAGACATGATCATAGTCCTAACATGAGAATCAACTTATATATATCATGTAAATGAAATGAAATTAATATTATTCCTATATGGGTTATGAATGACTTATATGAAGGATTTTATCAATGAGAAGGGCTTGCAAACCATTATTATGTTATAATAGTTACATGGAAATATGAATTTTTAGCTACATTGTAGGTATTATAACCTCTTACAAGGGACCTATTCATAGTTCCATGTATAAAATTATTAAGGTAGATAACATAAAAAAATACTAGCTCATGTATATTTTAGTGACCAATTAAAAGGGATAGACCTAGAGAAGAGAACGAGACCATTAAAATTCATGAAAATCAATGAAATGATAGTACGTAGTCACAGTGGCAAGATATTTGATAAGGAAAGTATAGTGAGAATGAATCATATTGGAAGATGTTGTAGTGTTGTACATATAAAGAACATGTGGAAAAACACTAATCAAATAATAGATATGAAGATTGCAAGAATTCATGAGCCTTATATACACCCTTAAAAACACCTAATTCAGTTGAAACTCAAAAAAAATATGCTTTATATCCATGATAGTGGTAATATTAAGGAATTAAAAAGAAGTTGAGGAGAATAAGGGTCTTTTTGTCTAGTTAAGACACATGTAGCAACAATTTCTAACACCTTGCAAAAATTTATGAGAGTGGAGGTTACTTATTAGGGCCCTTCTAGGAGCATCCAAAATAAATGGAGTTGATCAAGTCAAGGATTCCCTCCCACAGTTCCTTGTTAGAGATTTTAAAGGAGTCAAACTAGAGGTTAGTTCCCATCTACCAAAGAAATTTGGTCAAACAATCAAGGAAAGCATCCTCATTTATTACAAGATATGTTCCCTTTATTCACTCATATTGTTGGATATTCCAAAGGGTACACATAATAAAGGTAGAAGAGAATTCTATTAAAGGGTATATTCATTGTAACATCATGATTATCATTTTACAATAATTTTAAAAGAACCTTTTTCGTGAGAAAACATTGTAATAATGATTTTTGTATAGTTGTATTTATCTTTTGGATTAATAAAGAACAACATTTTGCATTCTCAAATTTGTATACTATTCAATCTTATGGTAGTTATTAATTCTATCTTGTGATGTCCAAGGATTTGTCCCTATTTTATTATCTCATTCTTATTTCCTTTATATAATAGTATATGTTATAGGTTATAGCTTGTGGTTATCAAATTTAGACAACTTTCAATTGTGAGAAGCCTTTCATTGGAATGTTTATAAATTTTAAATCTAGTTATGAATTACTTAATGCAAAAGTATGTCCAATATGAGTTGTGTAAAATGGCTCATTGGGTTGGTCTATTTGTGTAAGTGTATATATATGCAAGTGAAAATATCTCAAATTTCTTATGTAACACCTCATTTTTTATGTTCTAAGTTTAGTTCTAGAATTAACTTTTATCTTTCTCATAAAACAGTAAGAGTAATTTTTGAAGTACTATGTAGATGAGTCGACTCTCTTAGGAGATTCACTCCCACCTTTACATCACCCATAGCGTAGGAGGTCTTACCATGGTATCAATTGAAGAGATAGTTAACCTATTACTTTCTCAAGGGTGTAATTTAGTTTTACATTAATTACATCATCAACACATTATAACATTAACATTATCCTTATTATGAAAGTTCCTTCCCTTATTGAATAAAATCTTTATCCAATACTCAAATATGGTCTAGTGAAATTTTTTTGCAAACTATATAATGTTGAAATTAACATTCCCTTTTACTATTTTTACATCCCGTTGACACCATCATCAAAACTATTCACCCAAATTGATTATTAAAACTTAAAATTTTACTTCACTTGATAATATCCATAAATATAGTTGCATTTAAATTTCTCACAAAGTAGAAAATTGACTTGGAACTAGTTTGTGGATTAATCAATTAAAACTAGTTGTAAGATATTTGGTTCAACAACAATGTTTCACAAGTCCATTTATAGATCAAAAACCTAGATTCTCATAACTTAACTAATTTTCATCCAATATTCACCAAATTCAAATTGCATGTACCCATTAAGCCCTTGTACAAGGTGATTCCTTAATTTTCCCATTATGAATATGAAAATTCCTTAACAATACTATGGAAATTTTAATTTAAACTTAACAAAAGTGAACTAAAACTAAAATGAAACCTGAAAGTTATTTTGAATGATGCAAGATTGCTTGTGGACCTGAATGGTCCTACATTAAAATATACATCCTTCTTAGGAGTAAAAATATATAGAATTTTTATCAAGAAATTCATCAAATAGCGTAGGAAAAACTAACAAGAATGAAAACAAGAATACTAATGAACATGTTGAAAACTAGGTTGAACACAAATTTAAGCTATGCCATAAGTTTTGGTTTTATTTGTGAACATAATGAATTAAGGGAGAGAAAAGAAGTTGAAACCTCTAGGTTTTGGTCCGTTTCTCCTTTTGGAGTGGAAAGAAAATATTGGATTTCATATTTATTTGCCACCATATACATATATACTTACTAGTGAATGTTGAAAAAATTATGTTTCTTTAAACCCTCTATATTGGATGAGGAAGATGTGTTTTTTCCTTCAGTGATAATCTTTCTTGATGGGTCTTGAAAAAACTATAGCACAATGTGGTTCTCTTACTTGAAAA
Organism: Sequoia sempervirens; assembly: GCA_007258455.2. Classification (NCBI taxonomy): domain Eukaryota; kingdom Viridiplantae; phylum Streptophyta; class Pinopsida; order Cupressales; family Cupressaceae; genus Sequoia; species Sequoia sempervirens. The sequence continues at coordinate 148,185,707 of VDFB02256132.1, forward strand.
GAAATAAAAAAATGATTGAAGGTTTCAAACACTTCGTTTATTAGCATAAAGAGTTGATCTTTTAGTAAACCAAATTATATATAGAGAAGGATGTGCTTGAAAGAAGTTCCCACGCCCAGTGAGTCCCTAAGACTTTTGGGAGGTATGATATTTGAAAGCTATTCCATTTCATGATTACAAACTAATGTTTGGAAATAAGTGTTTTAGAACTTGACTTCACATGAAGATTTTGTTTCATTGGCATTAAAGTTTAAGAAGCTTCTCCTTTTCCTTTTCTCTCACAATGGTCCACAGCCGTTTCCTTTCTCTTTCAATGCCAAAGTACTTTAAAATTCTCTCTCCGCCCATGATTCTTTGCATTGATTGGCCAATCCTTTTGCCAGCGATTTGATTCTAACTACACCATCATGTCCACGGATAGTAACGTAAAACAACTATGTACTTCAAACACTTTGGAGTCGTTTTAACTTTTTTTAAGAATGTTGATCTGCACTGGTACCTACCTTGATCCTGATTTTGTTTGTGTTTTTCACATGTAATATTGTTTCTTAGTACGAGTTTTTATTTTTTACATTTAATTTTCAGTCAAACGCAATCTTTCAGTTTTGATCACAATGGATTGAATTTTCAGTCTTCATAAGAGATGCTACCATCGAGATAGAGATATTGTAATCTGGTCAATGTTTTTAATATCTGAGATGGAATTGGTCCTTCAAGACAGAGATATTAAAACACGTAAGATCTAGTGTTTTAAGCCTTGAGGGATCTGATAACACTGAATTTATTGAAGGAGATGTTGAGTTTCTGCAAGTTATGCAAGGAACTCAACTCTGGTGGAATGCTTCCTGTTTAATCAGAGTTCTACAACGCAGACAGACTAGCTGGACTGTTTTCATAGAGCTTAATGTAGTGCAGCTTTGCTCTTGAGGAATGAGAGGTCCAGCATTATAAGGCCGGACAGATTACTCACACTCTTGCAACTCACATCAGTGTTCGCGCCATTATGGCGACCCTTAAAAGAAATTCAAAAAAAAAAAATTCACAAATAAAGGACCTCATCCTTAATATAAATTCTCAACAATTACACCTCAATGGGGTTTGAACTTTGATTGCAAGAAAAACAACACAACACAACCATCACACCATGCCACTATTGACATAATTCAATGAAAGCTTTTGTGAGCATTTAATTTAATTAATTTTCCAAAACATAGATTTATAAATAAAACAAATTATTCAAAGTCCACATTTATTTTTTAAATATAAATTATTAAAAATTTAAAATATAAGTATTAACACTTACAAATGAAATTATTAAAAAGTATATGTGATAATATTACTAAACTTTTCAAAATAGAAACAAAATAAAAGAATTATCAAAATAGTAAAAACAAGTGTAATAAAAATAAAAAATTACTCCTCAGTAGATAAATTAACCTTAAACTAGAGTGACCCTAATTGTTTAGGTTGGATTTAAGGAAGTATAGATATTTGGTATATGTTATTTCTTATACTAATATATTTTCTATACTACTTGGTAGACCTTAGTTGAACTAATTTTTCATGAAGGTAGAGTTGTAAAAATTACACAAGATTCTTGTTAGCTTCTTATGAATTGATCCATTTTACTTCGAATATACTTATATTCCCACTCTCAAGTCCATATGTAAGTGACAAGGATATTCATTATATGTATCAAAGATAATAAGAAGCCAAAAGGAACAAAAAGAATAAAATACGGTAAATGATTAAGCTAAGTATGTACCTTGTCATTTGTTCCACCACAATAGGAAAATAAGCCAATATTAGCAAAAACTAGTGTTTTATGGCAAGAAAATTACTACATGGATTATAAATCAAAATGTGATGATTCACCCAAAACCATCATATGCAAACACTACCAAAGAAATAAGAAAAATGTATTAGAAAGGGGATTCCTACAATTCCACCAATTGGTATTATTTTCACTAATAGTAAAAAATCTTATTAAGAAAAGACTCGGGTGATTGAAAAGGGAAGCAATATCATTAAAGAGGAAGATACAAATGTTATATTTTTCAGTAAGGATGGTATTTGAGTGAGATCCTTCTTATGTTCCATGAGACATTGAACATTATTGAACTATATACTGATATTAGCTTTTATTTTGATTCTTATATGTATTTTTTTATTCATGTCATGTTTGTGGTACCTTTTTACTCTCATTTCACCTTTTTGTATTATTATTTATGCTTTTTTTTCTTTATTTGGGGGCACCTTTTATTTTATTCATCTTATGATTCATCAAATTTCATTATTGGTTTTTGTGCTTGCCTATGTTTCTTTGTTAGTCTTACTTGCTTTGTTTACATGTCTTTTATTATTATCTTGATTTCTTAAATTTTGTCATCTTATACATATGGCTTATGAAACTTATCATATCTATGATCCCTATCATGTGCTAAGATATTATAATTACATATTATGATCCCCATCATAACTACATATTTTACTTCTTATTGATATTCACTATCTTTACCTTTCCTTAAGGTCTATATTTATTATATCACTTTTCCACATTGAGTAGCCAACATTATAAACATATTTTTATGATTTATCTTCTTGCATGATCCTTATCTAGAATTTATGGCTATTCTTGTTATTTTCCTATTCTAGGAGCAACCTTTTGTGTATTCCTTAATGATTATCTACAAGTTATGTGTTTATATATTTATCAAACAATGATATTTCTTAATATGTTATATGCTTTATAATGCTTATCAATTTATGTGGACTTTCCTCCAAGGATCTTGTTTCTTGAACTAAATATTTGAGGTAGCAATGCATCTCCTGAGATCACCTAATTTTATATTCATAGCATTCAAAGCATTCATTTTCTCATCTATTATTTTCATTCTTTTAATTCTTAAATAAAATAATTGAGTTTTTACATTCTTTATCAAATCCTTTATTGTTGAGGTAAGGTTCGTGAGATTTGATGTAGTCATAGATGAAGGATTAAATTCAGGACTATGCAATCATGCAATAAAATGAAATAAATCATAATTACAAAGTGGAAATATCAATGATACCAAATTATCTAATTTGAAAAGTAATATCATTCAATATATCCTATACCCTATTTCTTCTACCAAGAAAATGACCAAATCTTGATTTGTTGCACTATATAATTATGAACCTGACATATTATGATATTAAAGCCTTTAAAATAAATAATACATAGTATTATAAAAGGAAGGATTACCCTCCATCCATAGTGCCATATACTCAAATAAATCTTGATCCCAAAGCCACAAAATAATACATGAATGAAGTCTTTTTAAGGATTAAAAGAAGAGATGAAGAAAGCTTAATGGGGCAAATGATCCAAACCTTGCAACTTTAAAATTATAGAGGAAGAAATCCAATTATCTCCAATCTAAAATTTACATAGTAAAAACTTGTGTAACCATTTAGAAAAAGAACAAGCACCATACCTCCTATTGTTCGAAGTGAAAAATCCATCACTTGGTGTAACACCCAAAAGATTAAGAAAATAAATATATTATCTCAAAACAAGGCTAAAGAAGGGTTTATCGTATTGGAGTCTAGTAGTCAAATGAATATCAAGTCTAAAATATTACATAAATGTGCGAAAAAATATTATACAACTAAATCAAGAATACATAATGAACTCATTGTATTTTCAGAACAAGGAAGAAGAAGGGACCTATATTAGACTAATAACTAACCCTCTGAGAAGCGTAATACATGTAAAAAACTTGGGATGAGTATAAGGACATGTATAAAGTCCCTATTGAGTGAGACAAAATGGTAGACAACCTATAAGTGAGACTAGGCTAGTGTGAATAGGCCTTCTAGGTTAAAATAAACTAGGTAGGTAATAACACTTTTTACACTAACAACCCCACTTAAGTGATACTCAAGGAATAGGCTAATCACTAAAAATTAATTTCCAACAATCATGTACAATTAAAAGTATCTCACAAATGAAGTAAATGATTAAATCTTGTGGAAAAAACTTCTCTCTAAAAAATGAATTAATACAAAGGAATGGGGACTCTAGTGACTTGAAGATGATATTTTGAATTCTTGATTTAATTGTATGTGGATTAAATCTTGTAGAAAAAACTTCTCTCTAAAAAAATAATTAAACCTTAATATCATAATTTTTAAAAATATTTAAAATTTCATAATATACATATTATAAGTATGTAACTTTAAAAATGAACAATTAAAAAAATTGAATATTTATTACTATATTATAACATATTATGTAATTTTTGCTTCTTTGCGATCTACGGTGATGGGAGTCAGATTGGTCCCCTCAGGTTCTGGGGTTGTCTAGTCCTTGTTTGTGTTTCTACAACTGTCTGTCAGTTGTTTCTGTGATTCTACAATTGTCTGTCAGTTGTTTCTGTGTTTCTCCTAGTTCATGTTTTGGTTTGAACTAACTCCTTTTTGGCCCTATGGGCTTCTGTGTGAAGGGTATAACACCCTATAAATGTTGCTTATCTCATCAAAAACATATTATGTAATTTAGTATAAACGATATAAAACAATATTTTTATATTTTTCACTCAAATTAAATATTATAATTAATCTAATATATGAATTTTATTTAAGATACATTGAAAAAAATGTAATTTATAATATTGATTATTATATTATAACACATTATGTAATTTAGTATAAACAATATTTAATATTATATTTAACATAAAAAATATTATATTTAACATAATATATGAATTTCATTTAATAATTTTATTGAAAAAAATGGTAATTTATACTTGCATAAAAAACTAATGAATAAAATACTATAAAAACCATTTGATTTTTATCTTCATTTTACTTTATAAATTTGAAATTTTTCGTAATTACATTTATTCCACAATTGAAATTTGAAGACAAAGATATCTTAGCTAAAAAATCCTCTAACTTATAAGCCCCTAATATCATCACTTGCATCATGAGCTGCTCTAGGCTCAACTTGTACTTCTAGTTGAGGTACATATGGTGGAGGATCCAAGTGAACCGATCCTCTCTCTCCATCTTCATACTACTCATCAGGAACATGAGGCGGACTCCTGCTACACTCTCTATGCTTTGATCCATGTGCTCTTGTAGAATTTTGTGTCTGCTCACAATGGGGACCCTCCTCTATGTCTAGAAAGGTCTAGCATGTATCACCTTAATCAAATCCTCTAGTGAATGGAGGATCTATGATTGAGCCACAGTTGCAGCTCATGTTGTGGTACCTCTAGAACATCTGGTACTATAGGTGACATTGTAGCTCTCTCTATCCCTCTGCTCCACCCACTACCATGTTCACGACTGCGTCCATGATCCACTCGACTCTTAGGTGCCATCCTACATGATAATGCCATAATGGACTATTAACATGGTGTATGCAAATACCTAGAGTTCCTAGAGTTTATTACAAGATATTTTCCCTTTATTCACTCATACTGTTGGATATGCCAAAGGGTACACATAATAAAGGTAGAAGAGAATTGTATTAAAGGGTAAATTCATTGTAACATCATGATTATCATTTTCCAAGAATTTTAAAATAACCATTTTTGGGAGAAAACGTTGTAATAATGATTTTTGTGTAGTTGTTTTTATCTTTTGGATTAATAAAGAACAATATTTTGCCTTCTCAAATTTGTATACTATTCAATCTTATGGTAGTGATTAATTCTATCTTGTGATGGAAGGATTTTTCCCTATTTTATTATCTCATTCTTATTTCCTTTATATAATAGTACATGCTATAAGTTATAGCTTGTGGTTATCAATTTAGACAACTTTCAATTGTGAGAAGCCTTTCATTGGAATGATTATAAATTTTAAATATAGTTATGAATTACTTAATGCAAAAGTATGTCCAATATGAGTTGTGTGATGGTTCATTTGGTTGGTCTAATTGTGTATATATATGGAAGTGAAAATCTCTCAAATTTCTTGTGTAACACCTCATAATGTTCTCAGTTTAATTCTAGAATTAATTTTTATCTTTCTCGTACAATAGTGAGAATAATTTTTGAAGTACTATGTAGATGAATTGACTCTCTTAGGAGATTCACTCCCACCTTTACGCCACCCATAGCCTAGGAGGTCTTTCTATGATATCAATTGAAGAGATATAGTTAACATATTACTTTCTTAAGGGTGTAATTTAGTTTTACATTAATTACATCATCAACACAATATATCATTAACATTATCCTTATTATGAATTTCCCTTCCCTTATTGAATAAAATCTTTATCCAATACTCAATTATGGTCTAGTGATCTTTTTTTGCAAACTATATAATGTTGAAATTACCAATTGAGCTTTTACTATTTTTACATCTTGTTGACATCATCATCAAAAATATTCACCCAAATTGATTATTAAAACTTAAAATTTTACTTCACTTGATATTATCCATAAATATAGTTGCACTTAAATTTCTCACAAAGTAGAAAATTGACTTGGAAATAGTTTGCAGATAAATGAATTAGAACTAGTTGTAAGATATTTGGTTCAACAACAATGTTTCACAAGTCCATTTATAGACCAAAAACCTAGATGCTCATAACTTAACTAATTTTCATCTAATATTCACCAAATTCAAACTGCATGTACCCATTAAGCCCTTCTACAAGGTGATTCCTTAATTTTCCCATTATGAATATGAATATTCTTTAACAACACTATTTAAATTTTATTTTAAACTTAACAAAAGTGAACTAAAACTAAAATGAAATATGAAAGTTATTTTGAATGATGCAAGATTGCTTGTGGATGTGAATGGTCCTACATTAGAAATATACATTCTTAGGGGTAAAAAGTATAGAAATTTTATTGAAATTCGTCAAAAAGTGTAGGGAAAAACTAATAGAGAATGAAAAAAAGTATGCTAATAGACATGTTGAAAACCAGGTCGAACATGAATTTAAGCCAGGTCATAAGTTTTGGTTATATTTGTGAAAATAACGAATTCAAAGGAGAGAAAAGAAGCCAAAACCTCTAGGTTATGGTACATTTATCTTTTTGAAGTGGAAAGAAAATATTGGATTTCATATTTATTTGCCACCATATACATATATACTTACTGGTGAATGTTGAAAAAATTATGTTTCTTTGAACCCTCTATATTGGATAAGGAGGAAGATGTGTTTTTGCCTTCAAGCAATAATCTTTCTTCATGGGTTTTGGAAAAACTATAGAACAATGTGGTTCTCTTACTTGAAAAGAAATAAAAAACTGATAGAAGGTTTCGAACACTTTGTTTATTAACATAAAGAGTCGATTTTTTAGTAAACCAAATTATATATAGAAAAGGATGTGCTTGAAAGAAGTTCCCACAGCCAGTGAGTCCCTAAGACTTTTGGGAGGTATGATATTTGAAAGCTATTCAATTTCATGATTACAAACTAATGTTTGGAAATAATGTTTTAGAACTTGACTTCACATGAAGATTGTGTTTGATTGGCATTAAAGTTCAAGAAGCTTCTCCTTTTCCTTTTCTCTCACAATGATCCACAGCCGTTTCCTTTCTCTTTCAGTCCCAGGGTACTTTAAAATTCTCTTTCCGCCCATGATTCTTTGCATTGATTGGCCAATCCTTTTGCCAGCTATTTGATTCTAACTACATGTCCACGGATAGTAACGTAAAACAACTATGTACTTCACACACTTTGGAGTCGTTTTACCTTTTAAGAATGTTGATCTGCACTGTTACCTACCCTCATCCTGATTTTGTTTGTGTTTTTCACATGTAATATTGTTTTTTTTTGTAGGAATTTGTATTTTTTACATTTTTTATCACAATGGATTTATTTTTCAGTCAAACGCAGTCTTTCAGTTTTGACCACAATGGATTGAATTTTCAGTCTTCATAAGAGATGCTATCGTTGAGATACAGATATTGTAATCTGGTCAATATTGTTAATATCTGAGATGGAATTGGTAATTCAAGACAGAGATAAAACACGCAAGATCTAGTGTTTCTGCAAGTTCTGCAACGCAGACAGACTAGCTGGACTGTTTTCATAGAGCTTAATGGAGTGCAGCTTTGCTCTTCAGGAATGAGGGAAGAGAAACGATTATGAGAGAGGTCGAGCATTATAAGGACAGATTGCTAATATACCTTCCCACCTATAATTGATCCTAGCCACTCATAGGTAATAATGTACGAGTAAGGTTTTGTTCGAGGGAAAAACGGATATAGCTAGAAGAAATTTAAAAAATATTATAGCCCAATAAGAATGAAGAAAATCTATAGGATAGCAAGTATCATGGAATGGTATTCAAAAGACAGGCGAAGATTTAAGGCAGCTTTCAAAGCATCATAAGCATTATCAAGATCGTATCACTTCTTCGAATACCAAATAAATACATTGTGATTCCACTACTTCCTAACTTTTGAAAAAACAACCTTTACATTGTTGAATGAGGCACTGTGATAGTTTTTCTGACAATAGTCATTAATATGATTGAAATTGACATGATATTAATCAACTATGACATAGCAAAATCAATTTTCAATCTATCATGGCATCAATAGGTTATGACTAAGACATGATCATAATCCTAACATGAGAATCAACTTATATATTAAGTAAATGAAATGAAATTAAGATTATTCCTATAGAGGTTGTGAATGACTTATATAAAGGATTTTAGCAATGAGAAGGACTTGCAAACCATTAGTATGTTATAATAGTTACATGGAAATATGAATTTTTAGCTACGTTGTTGGTATTATAACCTCTTACAAGGGACCATAGAAAAGGGACAGACCTAGAGAAGAGAACGGGGCCATTAAAATTCATGAAAATCAATGAAATGATAGTACGTAGTCACAGTGGCAAGATATTTGATAAGGAAAGTGAGAAGGAATCATACTGGAAGATGATGTAGTGTTGTATTTAAAGAACATGTGGAAAAACACCAATCAAATAATAGATATGAAGATTGCAAGAATTCATGAGCCTTCTCATACACCCTCAAAAACACCTAATTAAGTTGAAAATCCATGATAGTGGTAATACTAAGGAATTAAAGAGAAGTTGAGGAGAATAAGGGTCTTTTTGTCGAGTTAAGACACATGTAGCTGCAATTTCCAACACCTCACAAAAATCTATGAAAATGGAGGTTACTTATTAGGGCCCTTCTAGGAGCATCCAAAATAAATGGAGTTGATCAAGTCAAGGATTCCCTCCAGAGTTCCTTGTTAGAGATTTTAAAGGAGTCAAACTAGAGGTTAGTTCCCATCTACCAAAGAAATTTGGTCAAACAATCAAGGAAACCATCTCCATTTATTACAAGATATGTTCCTTTTATTTGTTGGATATGCCAAAGGGTGCACATAATAAAGGCAGAAGAGAATTGTATTAAAGTGTATATTCATTGTAACATCATGATTATCATTTTACAAGAATTTTAAAAGAATCCTTTTCATGAGAAAACATTGTAATAATGATTTTTGTATAATTTTATTTATCTTTTGGATTAATAAAGAACAACATTTTTCCTTCTCAAATTTGTATACTATTCAATCTTATGATAGTGACTAATTCTATCTTGTGATGGAAGCATTTGTCCCTATTTTATTATCTCATTCTTATTTCCTTTATATAATAGTACATATTATAGGTTATAGCTTGTGGTTATCAAATTTAGACAACTTTCAATTGTGAGAAGCCTTCCATTGGAATGTCTATAAATTTTAAATATAGTTATAAATTACTTAATGCAAAAGTATGTCTAATATGAGTTGTGTATGATGGTTCATTGGGTTGGTCTAATTGTGTATATATATGCAAGTGAAAATCTCTCAAATTTCTTATGTAACACCTCATTTTTTATATTCTAAGTTTAGTTCTAGAATTAACTTTTATCTTTTTGAAGTACTATGTAGATGAATTGGCTCTCTTAGGAGATTCACTCCCACCTTTACGTCACCCATAGCCTAGGAGGTCTTTCTATGATATCAATTGAAGAGATAGTTAACAATGTATTACTTTCTCAAGGGTGTAATTTAGTTTTACATTAATTACATCATCAACATATTATATGATTAACATTATCCTTATTATGAAATTTCCTTCCCTTGCTGAATAAAATCTTTATCCAATACTCAAATATGGTCTAGTGAATTTTTTTTGCAAACTATATAATGTTGAAATTACCATTTGAGCTTTTACTATTTTTACTTCCTGTTGACATCATCATCAAAACTATTCACCCAAATTGATCATTAAAACTTAAAATTTTACTTCACTTGATATTATCCATAAATATAGTTGCACTTATATTTCTCACAAAGTAGAAAATTGACTTCCATTTATAGACCAAAAACCTAGATTCTCATAACTTAACTAATTTTCATCCAATATTCACCAAATTCAAACTGCATGTACCCATTAAGCCCTTCTACAAGGTGATTCCTTAATTTTCCCATTATGAATATGAAATTCCTTAACAACATTATGAAAATTTTAATTTAAACTTAACAAAAGTGAACTAAAACTAAAATGAAACCTAAAAGTTATTTTGAATGATGCAAGATTGCTTGTGGACTTGAATGGTCCTACATTAGAAATATACATTCCTAGGGGTAAAAAAGTATAGGAATTTTATTGAAATTCATCAAAAAGCATAGGAAAAAACTAATAGAGAATGAAAACAAGTATACTAATGGACATGTTGAAAACTAGGTTGAACACAAATTTAAGCTAGGTCATAAGTTTTGGTTTTATTTGTGAAAATAACGAATTCAAAGGACAGAAAAGAAGCCGAAACCTCTAGGTTATGGTCCATTTCTCCTTTTGAAGTGGAAAGAAAATATTGGATTTCATATTTATTTGCCACCATATACATATATACTTTCTGGTGAATGTTGAAAAAATTATGTTTCTTTGAACCCTCTATATTGGATAAGGAGGAAGATGTGTTTTTGCCTTCAAGTGATAATCTTTCTTCATAGGTCTTGGAAAAACTATAGCACAATGTGGTTCTCTTACTTGGAAAGAAATTAAAAAACTGATGGAGGGTTTCAAACACTTTATTTATTAGCATAAAGAGTCGATTTTTTAGTAAATTATGCATAGAGAAGGATGTGCTTGAAAGAAGTTCCCACATCCAGTGAGTCCCTAAGACTTTTTTGAAGGTATGATATTTAAAAGCTATTCAATTTCATGATTACAAACTAATGTTTGGAAATAAGTGTTTTAGAACTTGACTTCACATAAAGATTGTGTTTCATTGGCATTAGAGTTTAAGAAGCTTCTCCTTTTCCTTTTCTCTCATTGACATTAAAGTTTAAGAAGCTTATCCTTTTCCTTCTCCTTTTCCTTTTCTCTCACAATGGTCCACAACCGTTTCCTTTCTCTTTCAGTCCCACAGTACTTTAAAATTCTCTCTCTGCGCATGATTCTTTGCATTGATTGGGCGATCCTTTTGCCAGCGATTTGATTCTAACTACATCATCATGTCCACGGATAGTAACGTAAAACAACTATGTACTTCACACACTTTGGAGTCGTTTTACCTTTTAAGAATGTTGATCTGCACTGGTGCCTACCCTGATCCTGATTTTGTTTGTGCTTTTCACATGTAATATTGTTTTTTAGTAGGAGTTTGTATTTTTTAGATTTATTTTTCAGTTTTGATCACAATGGATTTATTTTTCAGTCTCCATAAGAGATGCTATCGTTGATATACAGATATTGTAATCTAGTCAATGTTGTTAATATCTGAGATGGAATTGGTCCTTCAAGACACAGATAAAACACGCAAGATCTAGTGTTTCTGCAAGTTCTACAACGCAGACAGACTAGCTGGACTGTTTTCATAGAGGTCGAGCATTATAAGGACGAACAGATTACTCACACCATGGTACGCTCTTCCAACTTACACTTTTAGTTTTCAGATTTATTTCCCTGAAAATAATATTTCAGGGGTACGCATTAATGAATTAATAATTATGTTTTGATTTTATTAAATTAATATTTTCTCTGGATTCTTTCCCTCTTCTTCATTCTCTATCTTATTTGCTCCATCTCTCCTTTCATCTCTTCTACTCTATATTTTTATCTTTATTTCTCATTCGATTTCTCTATCATCTCTATCCAGCTATGATTTTATAGGTGTTCTGATTTTATTAAATTAATATGTAAAACACAATGTGGGTTTTCAGTTATTTGAATCTCCTTGTTTAAATGTAAAAGGTTATCTCACGGTGGGTTGCTTGCTTCTTAACACCTGGGATTTCACAACATGGAATTTTACAAAAGAATATGAATGTCTTGAAAACCTTATTATTTCTCATTGATTAAATTTATTTCATATTGGGTGGTATTTCAAGCATGATTGAGTCATTGTGTTTACATGGTTGTACTCTATTAAATGGCTTTTAGATGGTACCCGCATTGGCATTTGATGATTTATGCTCTAGTACAGATTTGAATATTTTGGTACTTTTGATTGGGGTTTTGCTCTAATTGTTTGTGATTTTTATTTACAGGGCAAGGGCATTCCTTTCACGGAGATGTTGGGAACATTCCTAGTTGCAACGGGAGCCACAGTATGTGTGCACGTTGACTGCATTGGTCTATTAGCATTCTCAATTTGTGGATTTGAGTTTTGGGTTCCTTATGCTTATTTAGAACTATGACAAATTATTGAACTCTAATCGTCATCGAATCTCAAAGGCTTAGTGTTTATACATGTTGCTTGCATATTGAAACCAGCCTCTGGCTATTGAAACTTTTGAGACATTGGCAAAATGTTATGTTATTGAGTGTTTGAAGGAAATTTGGTTATGCCTGAGGGTTTTATTGTTTTGCAATTTTTTTTTAAGTTTTGTAAATGTAGTCTATATATATATATATATATGAGAAATAACTCGTAGTCAAGGACGTGATGCTTGAGTTTGTATATTTTGTTGAAAATGTCAGTTGCCAAGTGAATTCAATGCTTAGGGTTCATGGTTGTTCTATGTTATCTCTGCTTACACTAAAATACTATTAAATATGTTATGCAAAATGAAGTGAATGTTGTTGTGGATGGGAAAAAGGATTTTATGGCTTCAAGGAGAGGCAGGGGCAGAGGTCAAACTAAAGTTGTGGAGTCTCCTTCCAAATAGGTTCTCAAATGATTAGTATTTACTAAAATTTGAACTCTTTATCTCATCTTTTGGGATTTAAACTCAGGATTTCGTAATGGAATCCCCAATATATTCATCACTTTAGCTTATCTCACTTGACATATTAGAGGGAGAGGGAGAGATAAAGGTTGATATAAAGAGATAGAAAGGGATAGAAAAGGAGATAAAAAGATAGGAAGATATATGTAAAGAAGGATATGGATAGAAAGAGATAGAGAGATGATTGAGAGGAAGATTGAGCGAGAAATAAAGATAAAGATAGGGTAGAAGAGATGGAGGGATAGATGGAGTGAATAAGATATTTAAGAGATAGGGAGACATTTCTAGAGATAGGGAGAGAGATGGATGGGTAGAGAAAGGGAGACATTTCTAGAGATGGAGGGAGAGAGAGGAATATAGATGTAGAAATAGAGATGAATATAGAACAATAGAGGAAGAGTGAAACAAATAGATATAGGTAGAGATGAATATAGAACAAGAGAGGAAGAGGGAGAAAAATAGATTTAAATAGAGAGAGAGAGAGAGAGAAATGGATAAATAGAGATAGAGAGAGATATGGAGATAGAGGGGGAGAGATATAGAGCAATAGATAGAAAGGAATAGATAAAGAGATCAGGAGGGAGAGGGAGAGATAGAGAGAGATATATGGTGAGATAGAGTGATATCAAGATGGAGATATGAGGAGATATACAGAGAGGGAGAGAGCTAAAGAGAAAATTAGAGATAAGCAGAGAAATACAAATAAATGGAGGGAGAGATGGAGTGAATAAGATAGAGAATGAAGAATGGGGGGAGAGGGAAAGGATATATATGCATAGGGATAGAGATAGGTAAATATATGTAGAGAGATAGAGAGGGAAGTGAGAGGGGGAAAAAGAGATAGAGGTAGACGTAATGAGGTATAGATAGAGAGGGGGAGGGAGAGATAGGGAGATAGAGATAGAGGGGACAATAGTGAGATAAATAAGGTGATATAGATAAGTAATAGAGAGGTATAGATAGGTGAAACAATAAAGAGATAGAGATATCTAGGTAGGGAAGGAGAAAGAGGAAGTGTGTGTATATGAGTTCAAGAGGGATATGGAGAGGGATATATATTTACAAATAGATAGAGAAGGAGGGAGAGGGGGGAGCGAAATAGAGAGAGGTGACAAAAGTAGAGAGAAATAGAAAGGGGGAGTGATAAGAAGAGAGGGAGACATAGGGATAGAGATAGATATAACTTGGGAAATATAGAAGCAATGTGAGAAAGATAGATAACCATATAAAGAGGGGGTGATGGAATGAAAGAGAAAGAGGGAGAGGGAGAAATATAGACAAAAAGATGGAGATGATGAGAGAGGGGGAGATAGAGAGATAGAAAGATAAAGATATAGAAAGTGATATAAAGAGAGAGGTAGAGAGGAATATATAGAGGGGGCAAGAGTGAGAGATATAGGTGGTGATAGAGAAAAGCAATAGAGAGGAGATAGAGGTAGAGAGATAGAGATAGAGATAGGGTGGGAAGAAAAGGGAATGTATGTATATAATATTTTTATTTAATAATATGCATCATATTTCATAAGATATATAATAATAAATATAAATTAAATATATTTATATAAAGATAGAGATAGAGAGAGATATACGGTGAGATAGAGTGATATAACGATAGAGATATAAGGAGATATAGGGAGAGGGAGAGGGAGAGAGATAAAGAGAAAAATAGAGAGAAGTAGAGAAAGACAAATAGAGATGGAGAGAGAGAGAAATGAACTTAAGATAGAGAATAAAGAAGGGGAAGAGAGGGAAAGGATATATATGTATAGGGATAGAGATAGAGAAATAGATGTAGAGAGATATAGATAGAAAGAGAGGGGGAGGGAGAGATAGGGAGATAGAGATCTAGAGGGGGCAAGAGTGAGAGATAAAGGTGATAAGAGATAAGTAATAGAGAGGTATAGATAGGTGAAAAGATAAAGGTAGGGAAGGAGTTCAAGAGGAAGTGTGTGTGTATGAGTGAGAGAGATATATGGAGAGGGATATATATTTACAAATAGATAGAGAGGGAGGGATGGGGGGAGAGAAATAGAGAGAGGAGAGATAAATAGAGAGAAATAGAAATGGGGAGTGATAAAGAGAGAGGGAGAGATAGGGATAGAGATAGATATAACTTGGGAAATAGAGAAGCGGTGTGAGAAAGATAAACATATAAAGAGGGAGCGATGGAATGAAAGAGAAAGAGGGAGAGGGGGAAATAGAGATAGAAAGAGGGAGACGATGAGAGAGGGGGGGATGGAGAGATAGGAAGATAAAGATATAGGAAGTGATATAGAGGAAATAGGGAGAGAGGAATATATAGAGGGGGCAAGAGTGAGAGATACACGATGTGATAGAGATAGGGTGGGAAGAAAAGAGAGTGTATGT
This sequence comes from Sequoia sempervirens, assembly GCA_007258455.2. Classification (NCBI taxonomy): domain Eukaryota; kingdom Viridiplantae; phylum Streptophyta; class Pinopsida; order Cupressales; family Cupressaceae; genus Sequoia; species Sequoia sempervirens. Next base: position 148,201,280 of record VDFB02256132.1, read on the forward strand.
ACATATAATATATTATATTATATAATATGCATCATATATATATATATTTGATACGTAAGAAGTTATGGACATGGGGTCCACTCCCATATATGAAATAGTAAAAAAAAAGGAGAGAATCGCATCAACCCTATAATAGGGGTGCATACAAGGTTCCCAACTGGGAAACTACATAGCAAAAGAGAAACTATTTCCACTTATAGTTACAAAGCATAAATCTCCTATCACTAAGTAAGAGGAAAAACATTACCACTCAATCCAAAAGATTGTAAAAGAAATCATGTTGCCAAATTTTTCCCCTTCAAGGAGGGCTTTAGAGTCATTTGATGTGGAGGCATATTCTTCCTTCGCTTTACTTCTTTCCAATCGTGATCTTGTGAAAAACTGTTCGCATTTGGATTTCCTTCACAGTCTGACCCGTTTGAGGATTTTGATAATGCTTCCAACTTTTGGGACCACACAACCAAAGAGGGAGAGTTCGGAGGTTGAATTTTTGTTGTTTCAAAAGTATCACTAGAAGAGGGCTCCAAGGAACTTTTTTCCCTTTCCACGCAGCTTGAGTTGCTTGGTTGGAGTATCTTTTGAATCCCCTTTGGCTCTTGAGAAGTCTCCTTGACCACCTCCACATTTTGCTTCCTACAAGCTGACTTTGACGGAGAGAGATTCTCTTTGTTGAAGTTCATAACAAAGTAATGCTTGGGGGAAGAATCCTTCCACCAAGAAGCCACTCGCTTTGGTTGGGACTAGATAGTAGGGCACTCAATAGCGATATGGCCGGTTTGATAACATCTTTTGCATCTGAAAATTAAACCTTTGTAATCCAAAAGCTGTTTCCAATAATGTCCATTGGCCCTCAAGATGATTTTGGTTGGAAGATCCTTGGAGATGTCCAATTCCACCAAGATCCTGCATAAGTTGTGTGAATAAAAGTTTTTGAGTTTCCATCTGTATGCACAAATTTTCTCATGGAGTTCCCAATTGCAACAAAACATGATTCAAACTAGAAGTGTAGGGGGGATTTGGGAGATGAACCCAGATCGACAGAACTGAAAATATTTCCGTACATAGATCGAAATTTGGATGCCAAGATTTTAATTGCAGCAAATTTCCTTCCCACTACCAAACATAATTGAGAATGGTGTTTTTGTCTTTCTTATCATCGAAACCACACTGAAAAAACCCCCTGCACTATAAGAGGAAGCCAAGACTTATAGATCCAATCATGAAGATCTGGAAGACTCGGCCAAAGAGGACTGAATCTTCCAATTAGACCGTTCTCGGAAAATAATAATTCATTTTCCCGCAACTCCTTTGACAAGGTGTCATCGAAGTCCAGAGACAAGGGTTTACCAGAGCACTCGATGATTCTCCTCTTGTCTGTGCTATGCTTTAGATATTGTGAAGCACCCGGGGGAGAATGAGAACCAGGTTTCACCGCCTCCAAAAATGAGGTGTTATTCGCCTTCGATCCCCACCCTGTTGGAAAAACACAAAATGCTTGAGAATCTTTGTGTCCATAGACAACATTATCCCTGTCGCAGTCAAGCAATGGAGGAACCAAAGCCTTTTCCTTCCGACCGCAAAAGGAATTTGCAGGCGCAACCACACGGACCCTGTAGGCCGATGCATCCGTCGATCTACCCTGAGAGGGCCTTGTAGATCCAATGCAATGGCAGCCAACGCAGGAAATTCCCCGTCCACAGGTGCATTTGAGGCGTCCTTTTCATTCGGAGTAGCTGCGCAGAAGGAAACCACAGGGGGAGCGGTCTGTAGATTCGGAATTTCGTCATGCTTGCAAAATCTAATGCTAATTAAATATTTTTTATATTATTAATATGCATCATATTTCATAAAATATGTAATAATAAATATAATTGAATATATTTATATAAAGATAGAGATAAACAGAGATATGGTGAGATAGAGTGATATAAAGATAGAGATATAGGGAGATATAGAGAGATAGGAAAGGGAGAGACATAAAGAGAAAAATAGAGAGAAGTAGAGAAAGACAAATAGAGATGGAGAGGGAGATAAGAATAGGGGGAGATAGAGAGAGATATATATAACTGAATAAGATAGAGAATGAAGGAGGGGGAGAGAGGTAAAAGATATACATGTATAGGGATAGAGACATAGAAATAGATATACAAACATGTAGATAAAAAGATATAAAGAGAGGAGTGAGAGATAGAGAAAGAGATAGAGGTAGACGTAATGAGGTATAGATAGAAAGGGGAAGGGAGAGATAGGGAGATAGAGATAGAGGGGGCAAGTGTGAAAGATAAATAAGGTGATAGAGATAAGTAATAGAGAGGTATAGATAGGTTGAAAGATAAAGAGATAGAGATAGAGGTAGGGAAGGGGAAAGAGGAAGTGTGTGTATGAGTGAGAGAGAGATATGGAGAGGGATATATCTTTACAAATAGATAGAGAGGGAGGGAGAGGCGGGAGAGAAATAGAGAGAGGGGAGATAAGTAGAGAGAAATAGAAAGAGAGAGTGATAAGGAGAGAAGGAGAGATAGGGAAAGAGATAGATATAACTTGGGAAATATAGAAGCGGTGTGAGAAAGATAGATAAACATATAAAGAGGGGGCGAAGGAATGCAAGAGAAAGAGAGAGAGGGAGAAATAGAGATAGAAAGAGGGAGACGATGAGAGAGGGAGAGGAGAAATAGAGATAGAAAGAGGGAGATGATGAGATAGATTAAGCTATCAACCCACACAATTTGGTTTATTTTCTTCCATTTGTGATTTGGAAAGTCTGATAACTAAGCTTATGTGTATATTTTTGCATCACAGAGTAAATGATGATGACACTCTTATTGTATATTATAATATAATTCAATGATATTAAACTATGATGTAACTAATGAAAATATTATTACGAACACACAATATTAATATTATTGTCATTTTGGATTCCTACAATTGATATCTCTTGACATTTTCTATATAGACTGTTTAAGATTGAGACATTTGTAATATTAAATTGTTTAAGAATATTCTAACCATATAATATTAGAAGAGAAAATATTTTTGAATGTAATTATGAATTCTTTATTTTTCTCAATTAATGAGAGGTTTATATGTAAAAATAAAAATAAAAATAAAAATAAGAATTGTTTGCAAAGATTCTCATAGAAAATCACATATTCCTAATGGTAGAGAGCTAAAGAGAGAAAGGGCCTCAAAAATATATTTTAAGTATATTATTATTTTATTATATTGTAAAATTTTACTTTTGCTATAATATTTTCCTTTTGAAATTTAAGAGGTATTTTTACATTCATTAATCTTTTGTTATTTTATTTCATTTTATTTATAAAATTTTCATAATTATAAAATTGTGAAATATAAAAGTTTTTAAAAATTTGTAGAATATACTAAATAATTTTGAAAGTAATAAATTGACTATTAATAAAATATTATTTTTCAAACTATTTTATCTTTCTAAATCTTAATATTTAGAATCATATAATTCTATTAAAAATAAATTATTTTTAAATTTTAAATAAAGTAATAAAAATTTCAATCTATTTAAAAAAAAAGTATTTAATTCAAATTTAATTAAAAAATATTTGACATTTTTAACTATTTAAACAAAGTAATTTGTCAATTTAAAATTTTAGTAGGTATAAATTTTTCACAGTCCATGAAAAATAGTTTTGAGAGCTTCTAGATTCAACTGTGTATTTTTTAAAGATGGATGTTGAATAAAAATATACAGCTGAATCCATAAGCTCTCAAAATAATTTAAAATTTTACTATTTTTTCTTTTTTAAAACGAAACAAAATATATTACAATAAGACTCTTTAGATTTTATGAAGTAAAACATAAATTAAAGTAAAGTAAACTCTTTCTATTGAATTGAATGAATTTTTTTAAATTTAAATATAAAAAATATTTTAATTTTTTCCATAAAATCATATAATTTAGTATGATTTTTTTTTCAAATATTACTACAAATTATTTTTAAATTTGAAAATTGATCTTAGAAGTGTTTCTCCATCTTCATCACAAAAAATGATGATAGAAAAATAAATTATACGAATTTTAAATTATACATTTAAATTTGTGATTTTTATTGTAAAAATAGTTATTATATGATTTGACATTTTAAATATTATAGTTATATATTTAGAAGTAAATTTTATCATAATTTATAGTTGTTTGAATTCAATTAATTTAAATATATTGATGGTAATCCTAATATGTGTTCAGGGTGCAATGGACAAGTCACAGACCCAAGAATCCAACAAAGAGCAACAATCTAATATAGCTCCAATCCAGTCAATTGGGTAGAAAATTGCATCACATGTAAGAGATACTATATCACCATTACCTCTACAAGTGATAAGGGGAGCTTCATCAAATCCTAATATCATTGAGGTTGCATCAAATCCTAGAGGTAGAGGTAGGGGAAGACGCAAAGGTAGAGAGAGGGGCAAGGGCGAAGAGAGGGGTAGGGGCAGAGGAAGAGGGCGTGGGAAAGGAAGCAGAGGGAGAGGAATTAACCTCTCTAGATTCAACTATGCAGAACTCATGGACAATAATCCTCAGATGTCTGGAACTAACACCATTTTTCCCACTCCCAGTAATAATGTCATCATTTGCTTGCCTACAACAACTAATCCTGAGGCATCTTCATCTAGTTTCAATCTAAAAAGCTCTGAGAAAGTAATGGGCTCTAACGAGGAACATCAAATCCATCAAACTGGAGCCTGTTCCTATGAAGGTTCAGGCCTTCTAGAGGAAGTAGTTTGCAAGCATATTTAGATGTGTTTTTGCAAGTTACCTATTTTTGAACTCCATTAAAATTATTTTGGACTAAGAATTTTGACTTACTACATTTTCTTTAGGCTTCTCAGTTTTATACAATCTTGTTTACTATTTTCTAGGTAGGATCTCCTTTATGGTATATCGTAGATCTTTGGTTAATCTCATATATTCTGCAACTTAAAAAGGTAGAAGAAATAAATTGACAGGCACTAAGAAGATTGATATTGCTTTTTCATTGGATTTTTGAAAAAAAAAACATGTTTGCAGTTTTGGTACTTTTATTGAAGTGTAACTGTGCATCATGTCTTACACTGTTGATGTCTAATCTGAATTGGTTTTGACAAATGTTTTCTTGGTAGGGCTGATGAAATCCCTATAGGAATTTTTATAAGATTTAGTTTTGTTGAAGCACATAAATAATAGCTTTCTTTCTCCCCTCGACTATTTCATTATAATCCATTGCAGCACTACCAACATTATGGGCTTGTTTTGTATTGGATGGGATATCCATCTTTGCTAGAGTATTAGCTATATAAGTTTTAGCAAAAAATTGTTAATATCTTCAAGAAGGTCAGTGTAGGATCATGGGGGTCCAAACTAGGCCCTTAAGTGGCAATGATAATTTAGAAAAATAGACTTGGTCAAATTGACATAAAAATTTGAATAAGTTATTAACATAATTTTAAAATAATGTAAGAACAAAATTTGTAGCAAATTGAATGTAGTTTCTAACATACTATTCCTTTTTTGGAAAAAAGTAAATCTATTTGGTGAAATTTTGAAATTTCAATGTAGTAGTACTAAATTTTCAAGAAAAAATATAAAAAGTAGGTGTATGTCTGACCAACCTAAGTACAAGAAAAAACTAATATATTTATTTGAAACTTTGAATATAAGTAGAGGACACATGCCCAGATGTGCCACATTTTTTTGTAGTTTTTTTGCAAGTAAATAATCAGTTATGAATTTTTTATTAAAACTTTTTAAAAATATTAAAACTTATTTGTTTGACCACCATAACATGGTCTAAAATTTATGAAATTTAATTTTTCTTTTTTTAATCCTATAGTATGGAAAGCATAGAATGTGCTACATCTTTCGGATTCAATAAATGGGAAATCATCTAAGAATTTTTTTTTTTTTCAATCAGCCTATTAATCAAGACTTTAGTCAAAATGTATGTATAAAATTATTAATAATTATTTATTAAATTCTAAATAAAGTGTATCTTATATTTTTGAAAAACTAACAATTTTCTCAATAAACCCTTTTCGTTTCATCAAGTAACATGTTGAAGTTTGCAGTCATTTTGCACTTTGGACTCTTAAGGGATTCTACCGGTTGAATGTAGCTCAGAGCAATTCAGTGTGTTTGGGTGCAAAATATGACCATGCCTAGTGTAAATGTACCCACTTGGACATGTTAGAATAGTTTTTTTGGTCACACAAATTGTAGAATGAAAGTTGCACTACTTTGCAACTTTCAACTACTTGCATTTGACAACTTTTTCCCCAAGCGAAAATTTGCCACTATGGGAAAATGCCTCTCAGATAGCAAAAATTGAGTGACATTATTGTAGAGGGGCCTAACATGATCCCTTAGGATAAGATGAGAAGTTTCTAAGCGTCATGGTGTCTGAGTAACAACATGCTAAAGTTTGCAGCCATTTTGCACTTTAGACTCTTAAGAGATTTTGTCGGTTGAATGTAGCTCAGAGTGATTTAGCATGTTTGGGTATGAAAGAGGACCATTCTTAGCGTAAACGTACCCACCCAGGTGCATTGAAACAGTTCATTTGGTCACACGAGTTGCACAACGAAAGTTGCACCACTTTGCAACTTTCAACTACTTGCATTTGACAATTTTTTCCCAAAGCAAAAATTTGCCACTACGGGAAAGTGCCTTTGAGATAGTAAAAACTGAGAGAATTTATTATAGAGGGGCCCAAAAAAATCCCATGGGCTCAGATAAGAAGTTTCTAACCGTCACAGTGTCCGAGTAACAACATGTTGAAGTTTGCAGCCATTTTGCACTTTGGACTCTTAAGGGAATCTGTTGGTTGAATGTAGCTCGGGGCAATTCAGCGTGTTTGTGTGTGAAAGAGGACCATTCCTAGTGTAAATGTACCCACCCAAATGTTTTGGAACAGTTCGTTTGGTCACATAAGTTGTAGAACAAAAGTTGCACCACTTTGCAACTTTCAACCACTTGCATTTGACAACTTTTTTCTCAAGCGAAAAGTTGGCACCACAAGAAAACGCCTCGAAGATAGAAAAATTTGAAAGAGGTTATTGTTGAGGGGCCCAACATGATCCCATAGGCTTAAACGAGAAGTTTCTAAGCATTACGGTGTCTGAGTAAAAACATGCTAAAGTTTGCAGCCATTTTGCACTTTTGACTCTTGAGGGATTTTGTTTGTTGAATGTAGCTTAGAGCGATTCAACATGTTTGGGTGCAAAAGAGGACCATGCCTGGTATAAAAATACCCACCCGGATGCATTGGAATAGTTTATTTGGTCACATGAGTTGCATAACGAAAGTTGCACCACTTTGCAACTTTCAACTACTTGCATTTGATAACTTTTTTCTCAAACAAGAAATTTTCCACCATGGAAAAATGCCTCTAAGATAGTGACAACTAAGAGAGGTTATTGTAGAGGGACCCAACATGATCCCATAGGATCAGACGAGAAGTTTCAAAGTGTCACGGTATCTAAGTAACAACATGTGGAAGTTTGCAGTCATTTTGCACTTTGGACTCAAGGGATTTTGCCTGTTGAATGTAGCTCAAAGCAATTCTACGTGTTAAGGTAGGCTTTACAAGGTAGGAGAAATTTATGCCTCATATAAATGGGGTCTCCTATCACTTGTGATCTTTTTCTTGATGATAATGATTCTCTCAGAATAACACTTCCTTGTTTTCCAAGATTACTATAAGTAGAATGGATTTTGTAGTAGATTTTGATATGCAATGTGAATTGTTTCTACAATGAAAGCTACATGGATATGAGATTGATGAAGCTGTTGAAGATGCTAAGATGCATATGAGGATATGATTCTACAATGAAGTAGCTTCAACTACAATGCTATGGAGATTGATATGCTATGCTAATGAGAATGCACTAATAATGCTAATGCTAATGCTATGATAATGATGATGCAAAGACAAAGGCACACTTTTGGATAATTGATATGAGGTTTAAGCAGCACGTAAGTATGATATCTCTTATTCATATGAAAAATGGAGGTGATGAGATTCCTTTTATAGGCTAAAGAGCTATACATGCATGTGGCACAAGGTGGAGTGAAAGGTGGGAGAAGAAACCACTTGTCAAAATGCTCATAAAGACCATAAGAACAAAGGTCTTAGAAGGAATCTTTCCTTATTATAATGTTGGAGGGAATATAGGAGTTATGAGACAAGTGTCTCATAGTGTCCTTTGAGTATGATGGCATGGAGAGACCAATTTCTAAAAAATAGGGATGGTGGAGAAGAAATAGGGCATGTGTTGAGAGATAAATATTCAATTAAATATTAAAAATATTTAATTATTGGTGCAGCATGGTGAGGTGTCATGTGAAGTATCATGTGAGGTGTAAGGTGACATGGAAGATGATGTGGATTAGCATGGTACGTAACGCTTCAATTAGAAGATGACTCATATATAGACTCTTCCCTAGGGCTGCCATATTGCCAAGAAGCCATGACTAATAAGGTGTAAACATGCAGGGAAAAAATATAAACAAATAGATTTGATATCTTCAACATGACAGTGAGCAACACTCATAAGGATGGAAAGAAAACAATGTAGCTTTAAATCCCATCTACTGCACATGAAATATGAGGCATTGAAAACACCAACATTACCATGACACAACTGTAGCAACACATCCTTTTGTTTTATCAGCAGATTCATCACCTCAATGACAAATAAAACCTAGAATCAAACATTCTTTAAGATAGTAAATCAATTCTTGGTTCACCAACCAGCAAAGTTGGTGTTGGGGCACCCAGGTTTTCATGCCCCAAGAGGGTTCAAAAAGTGAAATTTTGTTGTTTTTGAGTCAATTTCATGTAATAAGGTTTTATAAGACCATTTTATAGGTTTTTGGGTTGGTTTGAGTCATTAGGGGGTGAATTAGTATGTAAATGCAAAAAAGTGTCAATGTTGTCAAGTTGCACAAAGCAACTTTGCATTTTTGTTGTCAAGTGGAAGTTGAAACGTTGGAAGATGAAAGATTAGTTTGTAACCATTTTGGAATGGTTGTAAATTCTTTAAAAGTCCTTGTATCATCGACCATAAGGTTGGGTTGTTGAGATTCAAAGTTTTGATCAATAAAAGCCCGGTCTTCTACAATTTTTTGAATGTTCTTTGCTGCTATAGGGAATTGTACAGATTGCTAGTGCACTGTATAGTCTAAAATTTGTTTGAAGCATGTAAATGGAACTCTTAACTTCATTTTTGTTTTTGTGAGATCATTTTTTATGGAGTTTGTGAAAAGATATTAGCATTTTAGTGAAACCGATCAGAAACCCTACCTAGGGTTCCTAGTGGACTTGTAAATTGCATTTCTTTCCATTCCCATGGTAGAAATTCGTAAAAATTAGTGGAATGGCTTATCATTGTATATATTTCCATTCCTCAAAATTTTAGGTTCCAGGGTTTTGGTTGGCACGTGTTTTGGTGATGCCCTACATCTAATTTTTTCATGTTTTAGGCCTAGTTGCAAACAGGACAGTCCATTTTTTACCCTATCATTTCAAAGTATCCCCACTTGGTTTTAGGATATGTTGAGGAATGTCCAAAAGGGTATGCTCACCCTTAAAATGCATGACCTCTAAGAAGTTCCACGTATGTTGGACACCACTGATCCTATGCATCCTACTCAACCAATAAAACATTTTGGCATTCTTGAATTGTGATGTATAGTTATCCGACCATATGATATGTTGACTGAATGATATACCCCTACTAGCCAAATCAACTTAGAACATCTGAAAGAAACCTTGCAAAAACTCTATAGAATGTGTGTGATCATCACTGATCAAGTAAAAGTGATACTCCCTCAATACTTTCTTGTTATCCTTTGTACTATCATTTGCATGAATGAATGCTATATGCACAAATATAGCAACATGTGTGGAGTTGTAGTATTGTGATTGCACCTCATTCTGTGGTTGTAGTGTATAGTTCTCCACGAATTCAACAACTAAAACGATTCTATGAAGTGGTAATGTGTTCTTGCATAACTTGAACTGAGTCCAACCATTGAGCTCTATGTGTATGCCTTGCATACTCATAGACCATCTGATCACAAAAAATTCCCATAAACTGATACACTGGAATCTTATCACTAACCAATTCACACTTCTTTGCTTCTTTTCCATCTTTTAGACTGTAGGCCACTGTCTTGTATTTTCCAAATTCCACAATTTTGTCTCCAATTGTGTGTGTACTAGCCATGTGTTGAAAAATTGGCAAATGTTGCATGCCACCACAATGATCACATGTGCCATCCAAACATGACTTGTAAAAAATTTGACCATCCTCTCTTTCAAATAAATGGAAGATAAGAATTCCCTTGAGGATTTAGGTGGAGGCCTTATGTTACATTCTTGCAAAACATTGTTAGTATGCATATCTACACATATACATCGATAAAAATCATAATGGTTAGAAAACTCAATATGTACTATACAACAACAAGTAGTGCGTGTGTGATTTATATTGACATAAAAAGGCTTTATCATTTCAAAATACCTTTGACATATTTTAGTTTCAAGAAACTTCTGACAAAATCAACAAAAAATTGGGTTTCAGTGGTATCCAAATAATGCTTTGGATGTGGCTCACAAATTTTACTACCAATTCTCCTTCTTACAACATATATTTGATTAGGAGAGGTCCTTGTGTTATCCTTCCAATAATCTACTATTAAAGATCTCAAGCCTTGAGCAATTATTTTATCTTTTTGTGGCACTCTACCCGAGAATGCCCATAACTCATTGCTATTTGGATCCTCCACTCTTTCATGCTTTCCTTTGGCTCTCATTAGAGATTATCTATTTATTTTCAAAGACTTCCTTGTCTTTTTAAGGTTCACCTTGTTCCTTGTTTGACTACTTAATAGTGTTTTTGTCATCACATGTCGTGTGGCACAACTACCCTTTGTGTGTGAGGTAGAACCCACACTCTCATATGCACTCTTCAAGTTCTTTACAATGGAATTTTCACTTGAGTCATTCAAAATTCTTAGCCCAAGAGCCTTCATGGTGGGCCCAAATTTGAGTTTCCTCATCATTTCAACAAATAGTTGGCATCTTCCACCCTCACTTAGCTTCTCAAAAAATAAACTCCATATCCTTTATGCATATCTTTGACATGTGTAGGTTTTGGAATCTTATCAAGCATCCATTTCAAAACATTGGAATCAATATCAATCAAAAATATAGGTTTTCGATACAAAATGCTAGGAGTTCTCAAACATAATTTTTTGTCAACATTAGGAATGTCAGCAACATTAGGGATAGATCGTGTACCTTCAATCATAGGTGCAACTAATGACATACCTTGAGATTGACATGTAAATGATGTTGCACCTCCAACTTGAGATGTTGTTTGTGGAGTTCCTTCAAATAGAGATGTGTTTGTTGATGTACTTTCGAAATGCAATGTCGTTGATGGTGTGTCTTCAACTGTAGATGTGATTTCCGATGTACTTGGAAGACCACATGTTGTTGCTGGTGTCTCTTCAACTAGAGATGTACATTGAAATTCACCTATGGTTGATGATGTTCCCCCAACTTGGGGATCCATTTGTGTCCTTCAATGAACTTTTTTCATTCGTGCCCTTTGTTTTTCTAATTGGACATCTCTCTTAGATTACACAAGAATTTCTAGTTGTATGGGCTGCAATTCATTTGCTTCACGAGCTACAATTTTTTATTCTCTTCTTCTTGCATTTTTAACTGAACGTTCTTTCATTGTTAGAGGCTTTACTCATTTCCTTGGCATGACGTTGAATGTTGCATGTTCACAAACACCCATAGAACAAAACTAAGTAATGCATTTTAACGTTGATTACATTGCATTTTATAGAACACACCAAAGCATTTTATGAAAGAAGGCAACGAGTTGTTTGGAATTATCAAACATGTCTATGCTACAACATTTTTCATGCATACATCTACCTCCATACTGCAAGAAAAGTACTTGTAATGTATTTTTTCAAACATATCTGTACCACTGATTACATTGCATTTTATGAAACATATTGATATCATTGATTACATTGCATTGCATATCTTTAAAAATAAAAGCATTACTTTACATTGCATAGCTAATGTGACTTATCAAACATTGCATATCTTATAAAACATTGTTGTCCATGGAACCTAGGGTTTATAGCGAGCTTCAAAAAACCCATAACTTTTGATGCATATGGGGAAAATATATGAAACTTGGTACTAATTTTCTATAGGCCTATATGCATGTGCTAACAATAAGAGGGTTGCTAAATCATCATTTTGTGTGAGTTATTGAGGATAGTTTATTTCTTTTTGCAACTATATTACATGTAAAACCTAGTACTTTGAGGGATTTGTACAAAATTGCTTCATGTAAGTGTTGATCAATGTTAAGAATGGTTTGAGGAGAGTATTTGTAGTGTGGAAAAATGCTTAGGAGAAAAGTCTTGTGTCAAACCTAGGGTATAAATTATTGCCACCTTTGGAAACTAGAGAATATTGTGCTTATTGTTGTCAAAACCACATTGTGATTGTCAACCAAGCCATGAAAAACATGAATTCAAAGAAGGGTTTGTGATACTATATCTTGGAATTATTCACTAAATTTCTTTGGCAATGAGGTAACTTAGAAAGACAAAAAGCATTTTCAATTACACAAAATTTTCCCTTTTTTATTTATTAGAAAGGTAAATGGTATGAATGAATGAAAACTTGCATTAACATTGATGAAAGCTCTTAGGTTTTCCAAATTAGTTGAAAATAAAAGTTTTCCCAAAACCATCACTAATAATGAAATTGAATTTATTATGTCATGTTTTCCATTTTATATCTTTAAGCTCCTAAAAATTAAACTTTTACATGCAACATCCATCTAATTTAATGTTGAATTCTATGTGTAACAATGAAGATTAATAAAATCATCAAATAAATGGTTTATAAATTGTCAAAACAAAAAAAAAAAAATTAATATAAACATCTACCTAAAATGAAATAGATTGAATTCCACTAGCCATGATGGAAATGGACTACTATAAGCAATGCAAATAGAATTCATAAGCAAATTTTTGTTAAGTTGATGTCGTTTATATAATTTTAAACATGAATTCATCTAAATTATGTCATGATTTTCACTTTTTTTCTTCAAACTCATAAAAATTAATCTTTTTTATGCAACTCCCATCTAATTCAATGTTGAATTTTATGTCCAATTGTTATGATTAATAAAATCATTAAATTAATTTAGTTTATTTTCAAAAAAAAAAAACTAAATATAAACATTTCAATATTACCAAAATGAATATATTACTTGAGATAATGCAAAATGATGTAGAAACTTCAAAATGTCTTCATCTGTGTTGTCTAGCATGCAAATTGGTGGTAAAAAGGTGATGGATCAAGCATAGATTGGTACAAAAGGGAGTCAATTGGATAAAAAAGGCCATTATGAGTCGGATAAAGCGCTGAACCAGACAAATGTAGAAGCATGTGGGCCTGAATAATGGGGTCAACCCCTATTTTACCGTTTCAAGGTAAAACACATTTGGCACTCGCCAAATGTGTTGCTTTGAAATGTTTTCACAATATAGAGAGGAAGGGAGTGAGACTTGAGATAGAGGGAGAGGGGATAGGAGTGAGAGAGATTAGTCTAGGTAGCATGGTAGGTATTAAGACCTAATAGCGATAGAGACTTGAGAGGGATAGAGAGTTATCTAGTTAGGGTGAGAGGAAATACCTGACAATGGAAGAGGGGTTGGAGTGAAATAGATTTGTCTAGGTAGGGTGGGAGGTACGTGAGACCTGATAGAGAGGGAGTGTGAGAGAGGGGATTGGAGTGAGATAGATTAGTCTAGGTAGTGTGGGAGGGAGTGAGACCTGAGAGAGAGAGAGAGAGACTTGAGAGGGAGAGAGTTATTCAATTAGGGTGGGGAGAAGACCTGAGAGAGGGAGTGGGAGATAGAGGGATGGGAGACCTAAACCCTCAACCTTAAACCCTTAAACCCTCTACCCTTAAACTATAAACCATCAACCCTTTAACCCTAAAACCCTCAACCCTCAACCCTCTACCCTCTACCCTTAACCCTTAAAACTTATACCCTTAAAACCTCTACCTATAAATCATAAACCCTAAAACCCTAAAACCCTCTACCGTCTCTCTCTCTACCCTCAACCCTCAACCCTCAACACTTAAACCCTAAACCCCCCATCTCTCTCTACCCTCTACCCTCTATCATCAATCCTGAACCCTGAACCCTTAAACCCTTAAACCCTCAACCCTCCCTCTCTCTCTCAACTCTACACCCTTTACCCTTAAACTGTAAACCGTAAACCCCAAACCCTAAACCCTAAACCCTCTACCCTTAACCCTTAAACTATCTACCATCTACCTTAACCCTCTACCCTTTAGCCTCAACCCTAAAACCCTCAACCCTCTCTCTTTGTCAACCCTACACCCTCTACCATTAAACTCTAAACCCTACACCCTTAAACCGTAAATCATAAACCCTCTACCCTCTGTACCCTTAAACCCTCTACCCTCTACCCTCAACCCTCAACCCTTTACCCTCTACCCTCTACCCTAAACCCTCAACCCTCAACCCTTAAACCCTTAACCTCCCCCCTCTCTCTCTCAACCCTACACCCTCTACCCTTAAACCGTAAACCCTAAACCCTAAACCCTTAAACCCTCAACCCTCAACCCTCAACCCTAAACTGCTAAACCCTGAAACATTAAAACCCTCAACTCCTTAAAGAAAACTGTGAAACCTAAACCCTAAACCCTCTACTCTCAACCTCTACCCTCAACCCTTTACCTTCAACCCTTCACCCTTAAACCCTTAAACCCTCAACCCCCTCTCTCAACCCTACACCCTCTACCCTAAACCGTAACTTATAAACCTAAACCCTTAAACCTAAAACACCCTAAACCTCTACCCTTAGCCCTCTAGCCTCAACCCTAAAACCCTCAACCATCTCTCTCTCTTTGTCTCTCTCTCTACCCTCCACCCTCTACCCTCTACCCTCTACCCTCTACCCTCTACCCTCAACCCTTTATCCTCAACCCTCAGCCCTTAAACCCTAAAACCCTCAACCCCCCCTCTCTCTCTTTGAACCCTACACCCTCTACCCCTTAAACCATAAACCCTACACCCTAAACCCTTAAACCCTAAACCCTGAACTTGTAAACCCTCTACCCTCACCCCCTCTCTCTCAACCCTACACCCTCTACCCTCAAACCATAAACCCTAAACCTTAAACCTTTAAACCTCTAAACCCTAAACCCTTAAAGCCTCTACCCTCTACCCTTAACCCTCAACTCTCAACCCTCAACCCTCAAACCTCAACCCTCAACCATCAACCCTCTACCATTAACCCTTAAACCCTAAACCCTTAAACCCTCAACCCTTAAAGTGTAAACCATAAACTGTAAACCCTAAACCATTAAACCCTCTACCCTCTACCCTTAACCCTCTACCCTCAACCCTCTCTCTCCCTATACCCTCTACCCTCTACCCTCAACCCTTAAACCCTCAACCTCTCTCTCTCTCAACCCTACACCCTCTACCCTTAAACTATAAATCGTAATTGCTAAACCCGAAACCCTAAACCATCTACACTTGACCCTTAAACCCTAAACCCTTAAATTGTCTACCCTTTACCCTTA
>VDFB02256132.1:148217285-148312742 GCA_007258455.2 Sequoia sempervirens
CAAGAGGGAGAGACTTGAGAGAGAGACATAAAGAGAAAGATAATGACCTAAGAGAGGGAGATGGAGTGAGAGACAAAAAGACCAGAGGGGGAGAGAGAGTGGGAGAGTGAGAAAGGGGGTTGGAGTGAGATAGATTTATCTAGGTAGGGTGGGAGGGAACGAGACATGAGAGATGGATTTGGAGTGAGAGAGAGTAGTCTAGGTAGCATGGGAGGGAGTGAGACCTGAGAGAGAGAGACTTCAGAGGGATAGAGAGTTATCCAGTTAGGGTAATGAGGCAGAGAGTGTATGAAAGGTAAAACCTCAACTATCCATCTACAATCATAAACCACACACTCTTAGCATTATTAGAGTGGTCAACCAAAGAGAGGGGAAAGTTACATTTTGTTCAAAGCAATTCATTTGGTGAGTGCCAAATTTGGCGCTCGCTAAATAACCTGCTTTGGATGTGTTAATTGAGAGGATTTGCCAAATTTCCTCATATTTTTTGTTTAAGCTCCCCATCATGTTTGCACATCTTTTGATGCAAGTTTATAAAAAAACCATGATATCTTTACCCGCTCTCTTAGCTATCTAAATATATAATTCTTTTTTCATTTTGATTCAATTAAGGTTTTGATCCATAGATTCTATTGTAAAGGCCTTCGTTTTTGGTCAAAAACCAACATATGCTAGTTTTAGGATAGATTTTTACTCATTCATCGAAACATGAAACAAATTACATTTTTTAAAACTAGACTCCATTCTACACATGATGAAAACAAATTCAATTTTTGGATTAGTTTTCAAAAAAATTAGGGGGGAGCACACTCAAATTTCATCTTTTCAAGATGTGTCCGCTTTTGAAATTCATAAAATATTATATATTCATTAAAAAAATGTCTGAAAGAATGAGGATAAACTACATGGTGTTAGCTAATTTCTCACCATTCGGATTTTTGAAATTCTAAAAAAAAGTTAATAAAAAAGGGGGGAGCCCTCAGGCACTATGCTATTTTTTTTTATAAAAAAAGGACCTGTTCCCCCCCCTTTTCGAGACCCTTAATCTTCATTAATTTCAAAAAGAATTAGTAGCTTAGAAACTCGACTCAGAGCACTTCAACTTTTGTTCTTGCTACATCTTGAAAATTTGAGCGTAACTATCTTCATTTTCTCATGCAAATCAGATTTTGCTGATTTCAGAAAAGAAAAGAAAAGAAAAGAAAAAAAAGCGGCATCTTAAGAGCCAAAATTGTGTCACAGATCCATGCACTTACCTAGAGTGTTAATAAAGTAACTATGTTAGTAGGAATAGAGAGACTGTAAAGCTAAGGAAAAAAGAGTGAAATAATAAGGGTCAACAAAAGTAATAAAGTACAACAAGAGTAGGTAGGAAAATTTTAACTACACCAATGTGGACTAGAAAACATGAAACGAAAGGTGTCAAATTAAAAATAATCCATTGAAGAGGGAATGCCAAAATAGAGGGTAAAATTAAAGGCATAGTGTTATAAGAAATAGAGAATTCCCTAATATGCATAATTATTAAGGATTTAGTTAAGAATTATGGGCTACAAAGAATGTAAAAAGACAAAGGAGACAAATGAATTAGGAAAAGTCACAAAGACCTAGTACTATTGGAGAATGGAAGAATGTGTATAGTGTCTGATAACTATGAAGTGATAAAAAATATGACATATTGGAAAAATTTATATACATGATAATAAAGGAAAATGAACAAAACTCTACAATAGAAGGGAATGGATGAAATTTTGATGGGATAAGTGGGAGAAATGATGCAAAATTGATTTTGGGTTAATTTTGTTCAAATGAATAAACTAAGGTTATAGTCCCTAAGAAGGATTCATAGCACTAAATTGAGATGGATGGATTGAGAACTAAATTAATTGGAGTAACATAGATTATTGTTAATGGGAATAATATGACAGTGATTAAAGTAAGGGTTCAAACAAGATTCAACTAATAGGGAAAGAGAGAAAATTTGGTTCAAAAAGAGTCTAAGGAGGCAAAGAAGGAAAAAATTGAGAGGAATTTACAATATATGTGTTGTTTATAAAGTCCTCCATATCATTAGAAGAAATAAATAGGACAACCCTTATTGATATGTAGTTCATAGGTTCAAATGGATAAAAATTTGGCCATACATAGGTCAATGGGTGACCAAAATTTTAGGTGGACCTAATTGTTTCCTTAAATTACTTCCATGTCATATAACCTTCTAAATTCTTGAACCAAATTTAAGAACATCTCTAGATTTGTTTCATATTTAGAATCAAGGACTTCAAGCTTAACTCTAGTCCCTTGGTTGGTTATTGCTTCAATACACTTTTTTATGGGATTTATGGATACTATTTGACTCCTTCAAATTTTGAGTTCCTTCTCATAATCCTCACAAGGTAAGTAGGCCTCAATATCTTTCAACCTTGTAAGAACTTCCTCATCCAAATTACCTCTCTACCTTGCATTCATTTGACCTTTCCTTCCCTAGATCACATGGTCTCTCCTCTAGGCCATTTGGTCTTTTTATTTGATACCAAATTAATGTAGCTCTACTTTGGAACTAAAAAACAACCTTTGAAATAACCCTAGTTTAGGTGATGAAATATTCAAAAAAATTATTTCAAAAATTGTTAATATTTTATAGGAAATGCTCTACTCCGACACAATATTCTAGATTTTAACCTAGAAATTTATAAATAAAGGAAAAAATAGATATTTTTCACTCACCCCTACTTTTTATATTTTACATTAGCATTATTTTTAATATTTTATATTTAACTTTATGTTTTAAATAAAATTGAATATTTAATATTTGTGTTAAATTATATATTTTGAATTAAATTTTATATTTTATATTTCATATTTTGAATAAACAAAAAATTAAATTAAATTAAATCTACATAAACACAAACATTAATTTAGATCAATATATATCACTAAATCATAACTTGTCACACATTCAATATACACCATAAATTTTTACATAAATAAATATACATAAAAACAAATATTAATTTAGATTAATATTCAATGTATACATAAACAAAAATCCTAACCATCATATCAAACTTGTCACACATTCAATGTACACGATAATTTTTTACAAAATGAATTAAGTTGTTCTTTAAAAAGAAAACTCGCCTCTCCATAATAATTTCTCCTAATTTATGATGGAAAAAAAATTATGTGGATGAAATTTTACACTGCCAAAGACAATTCATTTTGTAGTGAGGTATGATGAACATTCAACTCAAATTTAACTTTAAATCATATCCTAAACTATATGTAGCCTAAATTCAATAGAATAGCATATATAAACAAGTAGGGAGCACTATATTCCCATCTCATATCTAATTTCATGTTTGCTTGCAGGTCTGCAACAAATGGCACCGACTAGAAATAATGCAGGACAAAGGCGAATAAGCCATGCAATGGTGGAGCGAAGATTGTCCAACGCAGATCCATTCTTTTGTATGAAATTTTCCTACAAAGAAAGGGGACAATTATTTTTGTGAAGGGGATAAAACTTTCCATTAAAATAGAAACAACAAAAAAGCACCCCAAAATTGTCGACAGTCTTTGGAAAAAAATTGTGTTTTATCCAGGAAAAACTGCAGTTGTACTTTTCATGCCCTAACAATAGTTAACAGGAGTGAGCAACAATTTCACTAACTGAAAAATAGAGACAGAGTGCAGTTATGGGGAATCCATGGCATCCATGCCTTGGTGCATTTACGGGGCTGGATAGTTGTTGCCTTTTCCTTTTAACTCCTTTTTTCCATTTCTATTTTCTTTTTCATTTTATTTCTATTTTACTAATTTCCTTTTTAACCAAATATATTATCTTACTAATTTCAATTCTTAAATTATTTTCTTATTTTTTGAGGAATACTGAATAATTAAATTGAACTTCTAAACAATGAAATATTTTAATTAGTTAAATAAATCACATACATAATTTTTCAATGTAATTAACTAATATTTGTTTCTTTTTCAATTTTCTAATTTTCAATGCATCAAACATCATTAAAATGCAATGATTCATCCATCAAATATAATCAAATATAATGAGGGAATAAATAGTCACAACCACAATCACATATTTATGTCTTAATCACAATACAAGTGAACTTTGAAATCACAATCAATTTAGATCCAGATTTGCACAAGGTTTGCCCAAGGTCTCATGACACACATATTGCACTCAATTCAATTACAATAGGGGTTATTAAACACATTAGGCCCAATGCGGCATCTTTGATATAAACACCATTAGGGAAATAACTTATACCTACAAGCTAAAGTGTAAAAATATGATGTACTTGCACACTCAATTCACACATCAACCGAACCTACACCATACATAATAATCAAAGTAATGCACAATCACCCAATGGGATACAATATCACATACATAATTTAACCATTACATCTAAATTAACTCAATATTAAAATGTACATCATCCAAACAAGGTAATGCAATAACTGGCAATCATTTAGAATGCCAACACAATGATACTAACATCCATCTATAAAAATGTGTATATACACACAAGTAAAGTATAAACATTATCAAATCCAAATGTGAGAGTATCACATGCATCACATAATTTACAATAAGAATCCATACGCCAATACAAAATTATATCAAAAATACCTCAACAACAAAATAATAAGATATAATGATCATCAAATCTAAATCTATAATCACGAATAACTAGGTACGAATGCTAGAGGGATGATATATATATATATATAGAGAGAGAGAGAGAGAATCTCTCACTTTATTTTCCGTATCTCCCTCTATCTTTTATCTCTCTCTCTTTCTTTATTCCCCTCTCTATCAAAATCTCCCTCTTTCTTTGAAAGAAAGGAATACAGGAAGAAAGATAAAAGAGAGGGAAAGAGAAAATAAAGAGGGTATAGAGGAAGAAAGATTGATTTTCAATTAATTATTTCGTGTCAATAGATAAAAAGATAAAAGAGAGAGATCGGCTTTCAATTAATTGTTTCACGCCAACAACACCTGTCTATAAGAAATTACATGTGTTAAAACTTACACATCACACACAAAGATACAACTAACTTTGTGGCAAATCCTCTCCTCTGTGATTTTGTGGCAAATCTGGAAATGTAGAAATGAAGAGAGGTTTCAGAATAATCCCAGAATTCTTACTGAGTCTTTTCGAAAACTCATCTACCTAAAAAATTTTTTGCAGGTCCGCACTACCATGGTGATTGAAAAAGAGAAGCTCAAAAGGTTCCTCAAGAATGGCTCCGCCACGTTCTTCATATACGAGATGCAAGGAGGTTATGCCTGGAGGCAGACTATGGACAATCTGCAGCTTTTTGAGAAGACGTGCAAGATCCTGACCCAAGAAGTGAAGAACAACATGAAAGTCAATAAGGAGCAGGTTCTCATGTTGGCTCAGATTCAGGATTCCAAACGCATCGTCTGGATGGAAGGCGCCTTGGGTTGGGTGGCTTGGGTTGACAACATCGAAGACACCTTATGCTAGTGTCTGCTATGTTTCGTAACAGCTTATACTTGTACTGTGCGTAGGATGTATATATTTTTTTTGTACTACTGTTCTCTGTTTTGCTCTTGGTTTGAGGCCTAGCCTCTCTTGAGCTGTACTCTTCGGTGCTCCCTCGGGGCTTATTTTTTTGATCTCTATATATAATACAAAAAAGATACAACTAACTTTTAATAAATCTCTATTTAAAAGAGATTAAGAAATATGAAAGGACCGTTATTTCTCCACAAGAAACACATCAATCCGATGGGAAATCCATATTTTTGAAATATAACATTGGGAGCCAAAATACTGGAGCTGGCATTACCATTGCCATTCTGCAGAAACAAATAAATAGATGGCATGACACCAAATTAAAGATCATATGTAGATTGAATGGAAATGCACTCTTTCAATCAATTATAATCATACAATGCCAATGCAAAATAAGTCGGCTGCCAATCTCAAACTCACAGCACTATGCAGAGAGGGTCAGTTGAACAAGGCGCTACACATTCTGCTCACCACACACAACCCCACTTCACACTCCACTACATATCTTGAACTATTGCAGATCTGCATTGCCAAGAATGCGCTTGCGCAAGGTATACAAATCCATTCTCTCGTCACTGACAGGGAATTCGCATTTGCTTCACGCACACCTTTTCAAAATAAGCTTATCAACATGTATTTCAAGTGCGGGACTTTGATCTCTGCCCGTAAGGTATTTGACGACATGAAAGAACGAGACAGCTTTTCATGGAATGCCATCATTGCAGCTTACAGAAGACATGGGTTTCCTCGCGAGGCATTGACACTGTTTCACCAAATGCAACAAACAGGTGTTCAACCCGATCAGTTTACCTTTGCCACCATACTTCCAGCCTGTGCCAAACTAAGAGCTCTGGAACAGGGTATGGACATACATGGAAGCATAATTGAAAGGGATATTTTGTCAGATGTTGTAGTTGCAAATGCCCTAGTAGACATGTATGCAAAATGTGGAAGCATACACAAGGCCCGCGAACTATTTGACAAAATACCTCAGAAAGACATGTTCTCATGGAATGCAATGATTGCAGGATATGCACAAATTGGTGCTCTTGGCGAGGCTTTAAGGCTTTTCAAAGAAATGCCTCGACCAGATGTCGTATCATGGAATGCCATGGTTGCAGGGTATACACAAAACGGGTTAGTTGAAAATGCCTTGGAAGTATTTAAACAAATGCAATTGGAAGGTGTAAAGCCAGACTCTGCAACCTTTGCCAGCATCCTCCCAGCCTGTGCCAAAATGGGGAAATTAGAACAGGGGATGGGCATCCATCAAATCATAATAGAAAGTGGATTTTTATCAAATGTTGTAGTTGCAAGTGCCCTGGTAGACATGTATTCAAAGTCTGGAAACATAACCAAAGCACGCGAACTGTTTGACAAAATCCCTAAGAGGAATGTGGTCTCATGGAATGCAATGACCACAGGATATGCTCAAAATGGGTTTTTTGAACAGGCCTTTGAAACTTTTAAGCAAATGCAACTGTCAGGTGTACAGCCAGTCTCCACAACCTTTGCCAGTATCCTCACGGCCTGTGCCAAAATGGGAGCTTTAGAAGAGGGTATGAACCTACATCAAAGTATAATCAAAAGCGGATTTTTGTCATATGTTGTAGTTGCAAGTGCCTTGGTTGACATGTATGCAAAATCTGGAAGCACTGACAAGGCATATGAACTGTTTCACAAAATGCCTCAAAGAGATGTGGTCTCGTGGACTGCATTGATTGCAGGATATGCGCAAAATGGATTTGTTGAAATGGCATTGGAAACTTATAAGCAAATGCAATTGACAAGTATAAAGCCAGACTCCACAACCTTCGTCAGCATTCTCCCAGCCTGTGCTAAATTGGGAGCTTTAGAACAGGGTATGGGAATCCATCAAAGCATAATTGAGAGTGGATTTTTGTCAGATGCTGTTGCAAATGCCCTGATAGACATGTATGCAAAATGTGGAAGGATACATACGGCACGTCAGCTGTTTAACAAAATGCCTCATAGAGATGTCATCTCGTGGAATGCCATGGTTGCAGGATATGCACAAAATGGCTTTTGCGAGGATGCTCTCAAAGTCTTTGAACTAATGAAGCACTCTGGAGTATATCCTAATCATGTCAGCTTCACTTGTGTTTTATTTGCATGCAGCCATGCAGGTTTAGTGGATGAGAGCTGTGAATACTTCATTGGCATGAGAGACTCTTATTGCATTGTGCCTAATATTGATCATTATGTGTGCATGGTTGACCTTCTTAGTCGTGCTGGCTATCTTGAGGAAACTCTAAACTTTATTATCAAAATGCCAATGAAACCTGTGGTGGTTGTGTGGACATCTTTGCTTGGTGTTTGTAGGTCTCTTAAGAATATAGAGTTAGGAGAATTTACAGCGACACTCCTTTTCGAGCTGGATCCTAAAAATGTTGGGACTTATGTTCTTCTGTCAAACATCTATGCAGAAGTAGGCAGGTGGGATGAGGTTCAAATGGTAAGGAGATTGATGAAAGATAGAGGAATTAAGAAGAATCCTGGATGTAGTTGGATCGAAGGCAATAGGATTGTACATACCTTTTGTATAGGAGACAGATCACATCCACAGACAAAGGAAATCATGCAAAGTTGAACCAATTGTCTTGAGATGTGAATGTAGCAGGATATTTTCCAGATTCAAGACAGGTATTAAATGATGTGGAGGAGGAGGACAAAGAATTATTTCTCTACCATCATAGCTAGAAGCTGGCAATTACATTTGGATTGTTAAATATACCACCTGGAACAACTATTAGAGTCGTCAAGGACTTTCGAATATGTATTGACTGCCACACTGCAACCAAGTTTATCTCCAAGATCGTTGCAAGGCATTGTTTTATGAGAGATATGAACCGGTTTCATCATTTCAAACAAGGACAATGTTTTTGCAGGGATTATTGGTAATGCTCAGTGAAGCAATCTGTAAAGACAAATTTGCGCCATAACAAGGTGCACTGTGGAGGTCTCGAACATGCTATCGACTTCATAAAATAAGATGTATAGTATGCAACGTGCATCACTGCCCATATACACAATGACTTATTGTTTAAAAGCTCTGTTTTATGATAGCATGGAAGATAAATTAGAGCAAGTTTTTGGATTCAACTGTGCATGTTTTTAAATCGACGTTTCGGATCACACTTAATGATCCATCATGAGAAAGAGGAAAGTGTGATGACATTGAAGATGTCATGACACTGAACTTTTTATGAAAGCCTGTAAAATGAAAAGCTGGAAGAGGAGATGCAGAATGGGAAAAGGTAAAGGAGAGGAATGATTGAAGGAAATGTGCTTGGCTAGATAGAAATGTGAGAAAAGTGTTTACAGTCAATCTGGTGATTAGAGATTGCAGGAGAGTATTTCTGGATTACATTCTTTACCCATCATTTGTCTGATGGAGATCTATACCCTGCTATTAACATCATAAAATCACAAGTATAGTATCCAATGTGCATCACTGCCTACATATACATTTTGTTATTTTTAGAAGCCCTGTTTTGTCATGTCATCGAGGTGTTATGAGATTGAACTGTATTTCGGGAAGTCTGCATTTCTCTGGATTGAAAATCTGGAACAGGAAACAAGGAAGGGGAAAAAGCAAATAGAGAGGATTGCTTTAAGCCTTGAAGGAAATGAATATGTGCTTGGCTTGACGGGAAAGTGAGAAAATTGCTTACAATATCTGGCTCAGAGATGGTAAGAGAGTCTCTTGATCACGTTCTTTAGCCCATACTATGCTATGTCAGGTCTACCATTTGGCAGTTAATTACACGTATCAGATCATCTATTCAATTTATATATGTTGTCGTGGATTTGGCCTCTTTTTTGGTTGGAGGTCTATAATGTTGCTTCGCAGCTGTGTGCTTTTTGAGAGAGCTAAGAGAGATTATAGTTCAATTTTGTTTCTTTTTAGATAGAATTAAATCATGAAATTTTATATGCAGAAGTAAAATTCTAGTTTCTATTGATAGTACTGTTGGCTTACATGCATGATGGGGTCAAAAGTTTGATGTTAGAGAAAATATTTAATATGTAAAAGTATAATCGTGTCTATATAATATCTCAATATTGTGTATAAGTTCATAAACTGTTGTTGATGGGAGGAAATTAAAAGTTAACTCAAAAGTAAGTTTTATTGGGTTATGGACTTGAGCAAGCTTTTAGATTCAACTCCTAAAAGCATATACAATTGAATCCAAAAGCTTGCTTAACATTTTCATGGACTGTGGAAAACTCATACCAATGATTGGGTTATGGATTGTCAATATAAGTATATGATTTGTAGTTATAGTGGATTGTATGGGGAAACAAAAATTATTTTACTAATGGTAGATTTGACATTTGAAAAATGAATTTCGGAAGATGATCAATTTTTTGAGTAAAGTCGTAGAAGACATTTAAAAGAGTTAGACAAAAAAGTATAAATCCAACAAATGTTAATAAAAATTAAATTTCATATTATAAGATATAAATTAGATGAGTTCCATACCCATTAAATGCTAGTGACACCAAATTTCATGTGGCCCATCTAAAGTTATTTTACAAACCTTAGCCTAAACTATTGTTAACAAACCTTAATCTTGTTAATTTTTATATTCTCTTACAAAAAGTTTTTGATTATAGTAAAAACAGGTTTTGAAGGGACCTGAAACCCTTTACAACCAAAACAAAGCTACAAAAAGGACAGCCTGCAACCAACCAAAAACTTGCCCCCAATCAAGACCAATCAAGATTTATATTTAGAACTACTCTTATGGGAGCGAAGAGTCATGTCAAAAGAAGGCCTAGAGAATTTTGCTTTCTTACCATTCACAGTATTCCAACCTTCTTCCAGTTGCACTGCCTTATCATGCCAAGCCAACACACTATTTTCCTAAAGATGAATGCCTGCAACCATTGTCTCGGAGATTTCATCATTATTCCTTCGTGCAGACATAGACTTATCAGAAGAGCCACTAGAAATGATAGTTGGAACGCTATCACCAGAAATGGCAGCCTGAGACCCATTTTTTCGTTCTTTAGGGGTTTTAACATGATAATCTTGTTGAGCAACAACAACCCCACCATTTGAGACATTCGGAGGGGATTCCCCAAGACCCTGTGATTCCGACGCAACCACCTCAGAAAAACTCCTATGTTCATATTTCTTCTCAACCGTATAATGTTGTAGAGAGGCACCTTTCCACCATGTAGTTGTCATTGTTTTTTTCTCAAATCTGCATTGTGCAATAGCATGACCTATTTTAAAACACCTTCTGCAATGGAAGGAAATCGCTTCATAGTCCAAAGATTGGACCCAAGAACCCTTAGAAGATTTAAGTAAAATTTCAGCAGGCAACCCTTTTGAAACATCCATTTCAACCAATATGCGACCAAAGGTGGAGTGAAAAATGTTAGAGGATTCATCATCCACCAACAAAAAATCACCAAGGGTTTCACCCACTTCTTCCAAAAGAGGATCAGTCCATAAGTGGAGGGGAAGATTAGGTAGTCGAACCCAAATCGGGATCTTGTTGAAAGTTTCAGAAGAAGGGTTGAAGTCATAGTGCCAAGGCTTAATCATCAACAAAAATTTGTCCTCCCAGCTAAAAAAATTATCACATAAAATTATGTTTCCATC
This sequence comes from Sequoia sempervirens, assembly GCA_007258455.2. NCBI lineage: Eukaryota > Viridiplantae > Streptophyta > Pinopsida > Cupressales > Cupressaceae > Sequoia > Sequoia sempervirens. Next base: position 148,228,494 of record VDFB02256132.1, read on the forward strand.
TAGGGAATTTTCAAACTTAGCAACAAAAAACCCCTTGGCCATGGGGAAAATATGAACTTTACAAGAAATTAGAGGCTCCCATTTATTGGAGATCTAGGAGTGCAGCTGAGGGAGGCTAGGACAAAAACCCCTAAACCGACAAATCACCCCACAAACGGAGAGCTTAGAAACATTATGATCCATTTCCTCAACTGTCTCTGCTTTTAGCTCAACTGGGACAATATTGGCAACAGTGATAAACCCACCATTTGGCAGCCTCCCATGCCGGAACCTCGCAGCCGACGTCTTAGCTTTAGCCACAAGGCCAACGCCCTTAAGACGCCCCCCGCTAGACTCAGACACGCCGGAGGCTCCAAACTCTTTCGTAATGTTTTCTTGTAGCCTAGTCGAAGAACATCCGCCGCACTAGAAGCCACCACTGCCAACGAAGCCCGCACCTTTTGCTTGGTTCACCTAGGTAGGGTTTCCACCCGCTCGGGCCATTGTTCTAGAGAGTGTTAGCTTTTGTTAGTATTGAAGAATATTAGTTTTATTCCTCTTACAAAAAGTTGTCTAAGAGTAGCATTTGTTTTAATTGATAGGTTTCACAACAACTTTGAGCTCAATAGTGTGCTCAATTGTATCTTTGTTATAGAGCTTGGGTTCTTTATAACACCAAGCAATGATACTATCAAAATCCCTACTTAATTGAATGAAATCTCTTCTTTGATCACTAGTGCAAGAAACACCAATTTTAAGTTTATATCCCTTAATTATTTGCATCAAGACAATCCTTTGATTTAATGACCATAAATCTACCCTTCCTTCTTTGATCATTGGAGCAAAAATGGTTTTCCAAAGTCATCAAATCCTTGGGAACTTTATTATTCTTCGATTGAATGATCTAATGATCATATGTGTGTTCAAGTTTCTCTTAATTCAATTCCTCAACAATTTTGCTTCATACTAATGGAATTAATAGATATATTCATCACTCTCGAAAAAATGTCAATGATTAGGATAATTTGGGATTGATGGCCTAATCACAAAGTTGACTAGACTCTTATTTGTTTTGAGATCTTTAGAGTGGAATTGCAAGCTAGTTATAATCATTTTATCAACTTCATTATCCAATTTCCTTGGGATGACCTAAATAATTACAACCTCAAGAGATTCCAACATGTCCCATCATTTATGCCTATAAGCTTTAACAAATGGGTTTTTTATAGAGAAGATATTTGACTTGTTTCATTGCTATCTTAGTACCTCTAAAGACATGTAACATTTTGATCCTTTTATTTTTAGCAAATTGTAGTCTACGTGTTAGTGCTTCATATTTAAGTATATTATTGGTATATATGATTAAATTACAACATATATGAATATAGGGTCTTTCTTTCTTCAAGCAAAACTAAGGTAATACCTACCCCAACATCAAACTTACATTTGGCCCCATCAAATGAAATATTTTATATCCAATCTAATAGTTTTTCTTCATTCGTAAAGACATATTAGGAACCAAATCTCTCTTTTTGAACATGCAATACGTGCTTAGATTATATTTTTCAAAGAGTTATTTCATATTCCACTCTTCAAGGTTAGCTTTAAAATTTATTTTCTTCTCATCTAGCTTTGGGATCAAATACCCAATATATCCTTAGATGTTATAACATAATCACTCTCATGCTACTCATAAGGTTCAACATGGCAAAAGTCAATGGGCTTGGCAACAAGTTTTACCTTAGCACCATACATAGTCTTAACAAACGTACGAAACCAATCTCAGGCAAGCAACCACTTATTCTAGCTATAGGTTTATAGACAAGCATAAATTGAGTATACATTGAGGTATATAATATATGCCTCTTAGAGAATAATGATATTAAGGAAAGAATGAAGGGTGACTGGGAGATTCCTAATAATACATATGGTCTTGATTGGAGTGACATCTAGCTAGGTAGTACCTTATTCTTGTTGGTTCTTGAGTCAATAATGTAATTAATATAATTAATAATTTACTAGATATTAGAGGGATACATAGGATATTAATTAATAATTGGCTCTTGGCTCACTTATAGTGGGTGAAATAGTTTTCAATATTTCAAGTGAGTGTGATCCTCTAATCATGTTGAAAAGAAATTAATTGGATTTCTTGCTATATTGTCTTTGTGCTACATCTTAAGAGCTTCTTGAGGGAGATTGGTCTAGCTTGGGATCATAAGGGCATCCCACAAGGTCAAATTAATAGGACTTATTTTCATCATATCCACAACATTAAATGGTTTTGAGCATGGATTTCTTGTTTAGTGAAATATTTGTGGCCATTCTTTCTTGGGATTCTTCACCAATAATATATGAACTATGCTTTCCTTTGATTGAAAAGGTATCCTTCCTAACAAAGGCTTTTAAAATACATAAAAGAAAAATAGAGTCAAACATTGATAATAATTCTCAAAATTTATTGCACTTACAAAATTTTCATTTACACTTATAGGTGGATGTCAGGTTTGAATATAATTAAATATCTTGATTCCCTTCAACTCTGAAACATTTGACTATATCAACAATGAATGCATTCTTGCAAAATGCCTCATTTGTGTTCAATACAAACATTCCAAGAATCTTAAATTTTATTTTTGCACCTTGGGGGACCAAATTGAGGGTACAAACACATTTTAGTGGGTTGGTGAGTGCTATTGGAATCCTCTTTTTATTTTTGAATCATCTTGATCCTTTTGGGTTACAATAATTCGAGAAAGTATCTCAAGAGACCTAAGAGCAAAAAAATGTCAAACTTTGATATACTCTTTCTCAAATTTTGTGGAACTTAAGATGTATTGTTTGTAAACTTAGATAAATTTTGGGTATGACTACAATAATGTATCTTAGTTTCTCTCAACTCCAAACTATTTTACCATCTTGACAACAAATACATTCCTACAAAATGTATCATTTATGTTAAGTGCAAGTATGCCAAGCCATATTTTTTTTGTTACACCTCATGGTATGAAATGAAGGATGCAAAAATGTCAAAGTGGGTAGGTGAATGCTATTAGAGGCCTCCATTCATTTATGAATTCTTTTGATCCTTCTAGGCTACAATAATTTGAAAAAGTCTCTAAGGACCTAATAGCAAAAAGGTGAAAAACTTTGATACAAAATTATGAGATTTAGTGGCACCTAAGAATGTTTTGTTTGCATCTAGAGGTGGATGTCAAGTATAAGTATAACGACCTCTCTTAGTCTCTAAACTCTAAACCATTTGACTATATTGACAATAAATGCATTCTTACAAAATATCTCAGTTGTATTTAGTGCAAGCATGCCAATGCCCATAATCTTATTTTTGTACCTTCTCAAATTTTGTGACACCTAAGAATGTTCTCTTCAAATCTACAAATGGATGCCATGTACAAATATAATAACATAAATTAATTTCTTTGAACTTTGAATTGTTTGAGTGTATTGAAAATAAGTGCGTTCTTGTAAAATGCCTAATTTGTTTTTAGTGCAAGAGTGCCAAGAGCCATAATTTTATTTCTGCACTTCATGGGATTGAATCAAGGGGATGAACATGTCAAGGTGCGAAAGTGAATTCTAGTGGAGGCCTACATTCCTTTCTACAGTATCCTAGTCCTTCTAGGCTACAAAAATTTGGAAAGTCTCTTAAGAGAACTAAGCGAAAGAAAGTGCTAAAATTTGACAGAACATTTCTCAAATTCCAATGCACTTAGGAATAGTCTAATCACATCTACAAGTGGATATTAGGTTTGACGATAATAATCTATCTTTATTTCTCTCAACTCCAAATTGTTTGATTGCATTGATAATGAATGCATCCTTGCAAAATGCCTCATTTGCATTTAGTGCAAGTATGACAAGACCCATAATTTATTTTTCACCTCACAAGATACAAAAAATGGTACAAATACATCAATACATGGGTAGGTGAATGCTAGTGGAAGTCTCCTTTTTTTGCCAAGTTTCTTGATCTTTATGGGCAATAGTGATTCAACAAAGTCTAGAAAGAGACTTAAGAGAAAAAAGGTATCAAATCTTGATGCAATATTTTTAAAATTTTGTGGCACATAGGAATAATTTTTTGCAACTAAGGATAGATATTGGGTCTAAATATAATAACCTCTCTCAATTTCTCTCAACTTCAATCAATGTGACCATGTTGACAATGAATGCATTCTTGCAAAATACCGCATTTTTGTTTAGTGCAAGCATGCAAAGACCCATAATATTAATTTTGCACCTTATGGGATCAAACTAAGGATATAAACACACCAAGTTGAGTAGGTTAATGTTAGTTGAGGCATCTTTTCATTTTCGAAGACTCCTAATGCTTCTAGGTTATAACAATCTTATGAATGTTTCTTATAATTTATGACACCTATGAATGTTTCATTTACACCTATAGGTGGATGTTGGGTCCAAATATAATAACCTCTCACATTTTCTCTCAAATTTGACCATGCTGACAACAAATGCATTCTTGTAAAATTCCCCATTGACATTCAACATAAATGTGCAAAGAGACATGTTTTTAATTTTCTCCTCATTTGAGTGGGTGAATTATTTTGAAGGCCTCATCTCATTTTATAATTCTCCCAATATTTTTGAGATATAATGATCTAGCAAAGTCTCTTTTGATTCTTCAGAGAAAAATGTTGTTTAAATTTGATGTAGCATTTCTCAAGTTTTATGAAACCTAAGAATTTTTTGTTCATTTATATGGTTAGGTTTAAGGTCTCACCATACTATTTGATTATATTGACAATGAATGCATTCTTACAAAATGCCTCATTAGCATTCAGTGTGAGGCTTCCACGAACCTTATTTTCTTTTTGCACCTCATGGAACCAAATTGATGGTGTGAACATACCAGGTAGGCTAGTGAATGCAAGTGGAGGCATCCTCTTATTGTCAAAGGGTCTCAAACCTATTATAATATAATGCTCTATCATTCATAAGTGTTGAAAATTCTCCCATGAAGGTGTTATGCACGCCGTGCATGACACCAGACATTAGTTGTTGGTGTCCCATGGGGGCTATTCGCTAGATCATTTTTGGCCTGCCCCGGTCGATCCGCTTCCCCCAAGAATGGACCTACTTTACCGAAACTATGTAAAGTAAAAGAATGGTGGCAAAGGACAACCAAAAGTGACTCCTCTGGTAGTGCAACAACAAGCTGCCTCCTCTTCTCAAAAGTGAAAGGAGAGGCCTACCCGTCCTCGAGGTGCCTCTTCTGCTCCTCTTTCTGAAGAAGAGTTTTGGATGTCTACTCCTGGATTCCACATGAGAAGTTTGATGGTGCCTGTTTGGTGCAAAGCTAAGATTAGAATATCTGACCTTCCTACTGTGCCTCATGGACCTTGGCCCTACCTGTATGGTAGAAGAAAAGGTCCCCATAGGAAATCCTTTATGTCTTAGCCCCCACAGCCTCCTATCACTCCTACTTCTAAGGCAATGAATGGGAAGAGGCCCGCTGCTAAGGCATTAGAGCCGACTCCCCCCACTATTGTTCCAACCTCTTCTCAATCTCTTCCTCCTGCTCTTGTTCAGGGGTCTATCCCTCCATCAGAGATGGTTGTGATGGACACTCCTATGGCTAAGAAAGAGCCATTCGTCCCTTCTCAACTCCTGGCCTCTAGCTCAAAAAGTCGCATAAACCACCTTGCGTGCAAGCGCAAGCACCGAAAAAAGGATTTGGCAGCTGAGTAGGCCGCTCTGTAGAGAAAGGAAGGGGAGTCGGTCGCCCCTATTTCAGGCCCTCTTGATGCATCCTCCTCTCTCCTCCCCTCTGATTTCGTTCAATCGAATTCGATTCTTCTTTTGACTCCCCCTCTGAGTGTGTGTGTGTGCTTGACCCTAGAAAGGTGCAGGTGTTTATCGATCCTTCGGTTGAGTTGCCTCTTTTGATGTCCCTTTTGAACATTCCTTCATTCCCTAAACTCGTGGACATGCCGAATACCTTGGTGCTATCCGTCGTGGTTTTCTCCTCCTCTACACCTCTTGCCTCATCTATGGGGAGTTCACACCCTCTAATGAAGCAGAAGGTGGAGATTGACCCTTCTAGCAATGGGGGGCATAAGAAGAGCACACCTTCTTCAAAGGGTGGTCCTACATTAGCATGTGGCGTCCTTGTGACAGAGATAGTTTTGACGTCCCCTGAGTTTTCCACTATTCCTGAGTCACTTAGTGAGCCAAGCAGTGAATCTCGGGTGTCATCTTCCTTGCCAATTGAGGTCACACATGACACTCTCATAAAGTGCATGTTTAACTCTTTGGATGAGGTCTCAGCTTTGTCAGCGATCTTCATGAAATTGATAACCATAGCTCCACAAGAATCAAGTGGAGGATACCTCAAGGAGTCTCCTTCCTTGGCCCTTGCTATGGGAGGGTCAAAAGGTTCTCCCCATAATATTACACCACTGCAGACCTGTCTGCCTTCCCCATACAATGATCTAGATTGGGAAGTGAACGACCTCTTGGTCGATGAGTGTTAAGGGGAGGCCTCTTCTTTACCTTTGGATTAGGTGTGTTTGTTGTGATGTGTTCCCCCATGCTTGTGTTATGTGTTCTTGGATGACCCTTGTCAACCTTGTAGGTGCTTGGATACAAGAGTGATTATGTGTCATAAACTTCCTCTACTTGTGGCACCATTCTTCCTCTGTTATGTGTTTTGATTTTCAACAAATTAGGGATGATGTAAAGTGTTGGGGGCATTTAGGTTTTCCTTCCATGTTGACCCAATTTTTTATTTTTACTTTGTTTTCTCATGCATTCTTCACATGGTCTGATATAGTAGGGGGTTAATGATAGCTCATCTAAATATTGTTACTATACTTATATATTTTTGAGCATCTCAGACCCCGAAATATCATACCACCCTTGTGCCCTTTGTTTGTGATGCCATTATTTCTTTTTATAGCTTTTTATCTTTCTCTCTTCTTTGCTTGAGTTGTAATGTTGTGGTGCCTATGTGTTGTCCCTCGTGTGTGCGACAACATCACTATGGTGACATCTCTTTATGTCCCATGGGACACAACATCACTTTGTCATTCTTGCTTTTCTTTCCTTAGTGCGTCGTGTGCCTCTGCATTCAACACGCACCACCCTCAGGGAGGTTACCATGTCAACTTTGATTTTCAGAAAACACATTCGTTGCCAACAAATCTTTTCTCGAAAATCTTTGCAAACTTTTTCAAAAATTGCATTCTCAACTTGGACCCCTAGTGGAACATGGGTAAAGCCACAATAGTGGTTTACAATTTGATGGAGGAAGGAAAATTGAGAAAAAATGACCCCATGGAATTTTTTTTGATTCTCGGGGTTCGTACGAACTTGAAGGTTCACATGAACCAAAAATGGGTTCACTCGAACTAGGGTTAGAGTGAACCCATTCAATGATTTTTCCACCCAAAAAGCAATCAAAATACATGTAATCAAGGTGGTTCGCTCAAACCCCTAGGGGTTCGTTCGACCCCCCCTAAACCCTGATTCTCCCCCTAAGACACAAACAAAACCTAATTTTTTACTCTTCAAAGCTTGGTTTGAGGATGAAAATGGAGGATTCTTTAGAAACCCAACTAGAATCAAGTAGTCCTCAGAACGAGCTATCCAATGAATATAATTTTAATATGTTTTGGTTTCATTATGTATTTGTTTTTTTAGTTTTATTAAATGTAGGTTTTTCATCGAGAATGAAGGTCTATGTTCTGCACATGTGGAAAAATAGAAGATTATCAATTTTTTTTTTGAAAAATATGATTGCACTAGATATTGAAGTCCTTGATCCAACAAAAAAAAAATGAATTACGATATATACAAAAAAAGTTACACGTTATATGGTCGTGCTATGTTTGAATTGTAATTGGTTTGACTTCAAAACTTGATTAAAGAAAAAATATTCAATAAAAAACTATCTAACCAAGTGGAAGCACTAGATATTAGAGTTACAAATCTAAATTCAAAAGAATTAGATTTTTATCCTTTATGGAAAAAAAGTTATACGTTATACGGTGTGCGTCACTTTTTTAAAATGTTATTTTCTGAAAAAAGCCAATTTTCGTGGGAGATGGAAAAAGAAGTGCAATCTGATTCCAAAAATTTTGAAAAAATATTTTTAGAATCTACAGACAAAATGTGACGAGACTCTAGTTTGCATCATCTTCAAATTCCTCATAGTTTAGCCGCTATAGGTCCCAAATGTGAAGATTTAGTTAAAAATAATAATTTCAGTGTCTAGTTTGGCCAAAAATTGTAAACCACTATTGTGGGATCACCCACGTGTTTCCTTCATCATGGGTTTGTAAAGAGAGGACTTGAAAACTTTCCTTTGAGGTGGGAGCAAATTTTCCCATGGGAGAAGCCTCAACCTTCCCCTCGTGAGGGGGCATTTTCTTCCTTTCGAATTCCTTGATGAAGTGAACATCTTTCGAAATGATTCCTTGATGTTGAATTGATTTGAGAAAAAACACTCTTTCACTTTCAAATACCACATTTCTTGTGAGGAACCCTCTTCTTTTGAAGGGTTCTCAAGGGACCCCTTTGAAATCCTTTCAACTTGTTGACTATCTGCTTGCTTATATGTGTGGCTTCTTTTTGTTTTCTGGCATGTTTTATCTATGGATTAACATATTGCTTTGTAGGTGCGCCTATGAAGCCACTTTCCAGTTTGAATATGTGGAGTCCCCTTTCACTGGGATTCCTTCATGAGAGAGTACTTGGGGGAATGCCTTCTCGCAGGTCTATGGGCTTGTGAGGTGCTTAAATCTTGCAGGATTTGTCCATCGATGGTTCAAGGGCCTTCAGTGTACTTTGTTCAACTTTGTAGTTTTGTGGAGCTATGGAGTCCTTTTGTTCGAATCTCCTCAAGAGAGAGTACTTGTGGAGTCCTTTTCCTATCTTGCACTTTCAATTTCACCAAATTGTGGTCTACTTCCTCCATGGTTCAAGTATACATCTCTATCTCTTTGATCTACTTTATCAAATGCTCATTGATATTTGTAATCGCTAAAGTGGGGGAAAAATTTATAGGAGAAAATTTACACCCCTTGTGTAAATTCCCCTTTTGCATATCCTCACCTTAGAAAATCAAATCCGAAGGTGAAATTCCACATCACCCATCCAGAATGCATCCACTTGGCATGTGTTTTTTGCGTCTGCATGGTGTGCTGCCATCCTTGATAGATTCCTACCTTTGGAGTCTGCAGGGACATTACACGCCTGATTGGGGTCAAATTTTAATGCCTCTATGTGACCAACCGACCCGAAACGACTCCTTTTAGCCTTCAAATCCATCCATTTTCACTTCACTTCACCTTCTTCACAATTCAAGTAAATTCATTCAATATTCTTCACACTTTGGGATCTCTTCAGACACTCTTGAAGCATTCTACTAGCATTTTCACAGCTTAAGCATTACAATAGCTTGAAACTCCATTAACTTCACTTTTGCATGGGTGAGTCTACCATAAAAGTTGTGAGCTTGGAGTCTTACGAGACCTCCCTTCATCACCTTTGCAGTTGTGGTGACTCTGCTAAGTTTGTTGCTTGCATTCTCCCTTCATTGGCCTTGAGAGCCTTTAGGTGGAGGTGGTAACACTTCGCTTCTTTCTTTGTGATTTTATAGAGTCACATTTGTCTTTTGAAGTGTTCAGTGTACTTTCAATCTCCTTTATCATATTTTTTGCTCTATTGCTTTTTGGCTATCTGTGGAGGTGGAAACACCAAAGTGGTGGTTTGACTGAGGAAAACCCATATACAACCCCAAAATTTTCCCCCTTCTTGTTTGTGTGTAGGTAAACATGTGCATGGAGCTTTCTGGAAAGCTGGCATTTCAATGAGTTGGTATTCATCACCCTAGTTCTCATCTACTTATTTTATTATTTTTGCATTTACTTTTTGCACTTTATTGTTTTGTTTGTTTCATTAAAACTTGTTAGCTAGGCTTTCATTAGGTTTTTGGTAGTTTCTCTTTTGTACTTTATGTTTTCTAGCTGTACAAATGCTAGCACACCAGAGAGATTCCAACATGTTGTGCTATCATCCCAAACCCGCACTATCATCCTCAGACAAAGAGCTATCTAAGGTATAGTTTGGACTCCAGAAACTGGCTCGTCTAGCCCCAATTAGATTTTTAGGTCTGTAGAGTGATAGAAGCACTTGAGAGTGCTCTTCCTTCTCAATCCCCATCCCAAAACACCCTTTAGAGTGAGGTAAGTTAGGGAAGCCCTCTGCTCTCAGCTCTCTGTGACCTGGAGCCTTGATGTGGTTGGTCCCCTTCTCTTACACTATATAAAAATCAACAATTAAAAACTTACCATCATTTTCCTTGATGTAGAAATCTATCTCACCACTGCTTTTACTAAACTCATTGCTCAAAATATGAGTCTATTCTACTATACCATGTCTATGGTGCTTGCTTCAACCCATACAGATATTTTTTCACCCGATACACTTTATTTTTTTTCCCTACAACCTCACATCTAGGTGGCTACTCCACATTAACTTCATCTTTCAATACTAAATTTGAGAAGGTTTAATTCACATTTATTTGATATACCTTCCACTTGTGTTGGATTGCTATTGCTATGACTACCCTCACAATCTCTATTCTTAGAACTAGAGCATACTTTTTTATCATAATCTCTTCTAGAGGGTTATTTGTATCCCTTAATAACCAACCTTTCTTTATGCCTTTTGATCCTTCCTTTGACATTATTTTTAGTCTCATAACACACTCTACTCCTATCACCTCTTTTATGGAAGAATCACTAATTCCCATGTTTGATTATTTTCTATAACTTTTTTTTCTTCATCCATTGGATATTCCCATTCATCATCATTAATTACATCTTCAAAGTGAATAGGATCATCTACATGTGAATATAAAAGAAAAAATAGAATTTAGAATTCCACTATTCTCACCTTCATTTTTCTCATAAATATCTCTCATACTTCTAACTTTTTGTCTCATCAAGCTTCCAAATGTTGGATTTGATGTGTCACTTAAGGTTGGAATTGTGGACTATTGAATTGATGGCCTTGCACCAAGAATGCATATTGCTAATGGTGTTTGGTGTAAACTTGAAGGAGTGTTTTCTTGAATGCATGGGTTTATCCTTGTACTTGTTTAAGGTGTCAATTGAGGACCACTCTATTAAGCTTGATTGGGAGTAGAAGAGACTCGCTATAGTTGGAGTACGTAATGTTATTAATTGTTGTTTATTCTCTTGTGATAAAATTCTTGTTACATTCATTGTTTTCTCCAAGATTCCATCCCATGCTTCCACTTCTATGTTACACATCTCTGGTAATTATAGCCTTTTATTGTTATTTAATTGTATAACTTGTATTCCTTTGATCCATCATTATATGCCACAAATATGCATTTTTCTCCCTTCTTGTCTAATATATTTCTCACTTTAATTGGGACATGTATATATGCCACACATCCAAAAACTCTCATATGAGCAACACTATATTTTCTTCCACTCCATAGATATTTTTTACACTTTTCTTTGAGAATTTGTTCATTATGTAGGTTACACATGCTACAACTTGAGGCCAATATTTATTTGACAAATTCTTTGCTTTTAACATGCTCCTAACCATTTTCGTAAGTGCTTTATTTTTCCTTTTAGCTACACCATTTTGTTGAGGTGTGTATCTAGAAATGAAATTATTTTGAATTCCATGATCCTTGCAAAGCCTTAGGAATTTATTTGAGATGTATTCACCATCTCTACTCGTTCTTAATCCTTTGATGTAGTGCACAATTTTATTTTCAACAAGAACCTTAAATTTATGAAAGAACTTAAATACTTCATTCTTATGTCTTAAAAAGTGGATCCATAATTTTCTTGTGTAATCATCAATTAATTTCAAGGAGTAATATCTTCCACCAAATGTGGGTGTTTGTATTGTCCCGCACAAATTTTAATGGACAATCTCTAATGTTTCCTTTTCCCTTTTTGACTTGCTAGAAATTATTATTTATGTTCCTTATCCAAAATGCACCTTTCACATAATTTTTTTTCTATAAGTGGAAAAACCTTTATCATGATTTTCCTATGTAGTAGGTTCAAACCTCCAAGTTTAGGTGTCCAAATCATAGATGCCATAACCAATTCTCATCTTTTATTTCTACTTGAAAGATTACTTGAGTGACTATTCTAATTTTTCCTTCATCCACTTCTAGGTTCATTGAGGGGTGTGCTTGAGTAAATTCTAACTTTAAAGCTAGTTTTATCCTTAGCAGAAACATTCTATTGTTCTTCATTTAGAATTTTGCAATAAGTCGATTACTTGGATTTTTTTAAAATAATGCACTCTATTTAACACCTAGAATACTAAGAGGAAGGGGAGGTTAATTAGTATTCTTTGAAACCACTTCTAGACATTTAATCATTCATTCCACAAAGCATATTCAGTTTTTAGTAAGAAAGGAAGGAATAAAATCAACCATCAAAATCACATAATGCATGAACACTAGATTTTCACAGGGAAAACCCAAAAAGGGAAAAACCATGGTGAGGATTAGCTCACAATATATTATAACTAGTTATAAGACCTATTGCAAAATTTCTCATTGTAGATGGACTCACTGTCCTAGTGGACTCACTTCCCACAAAAAGAAGAAAAGATAGAAGAGAGTGGTGGCTCATAGCCAAGATTTGAACTGTTACAATTGCATCTACAATATGCATGAATTAAAGTTCCTTTGAAGCTCAATACACATACTTTATACACATACTCATTTGCACTAACGCTCTGCTTTGATCTAAATTCACGTCACACTTGCACAATTCACATCAAAATATACTTATCATCTCATACATACACCCACAACACCAAAAATGAACTCACATATATATCCTTCACAACCTGAAACATCAATTAGGTTGGCCTAATTAGATGTATCATACAAAATATACCTTGTTGGATCAACATACACACCTCACACCTTAAATTAAACTTGTAAGACATAAGATAGGCTGAGGTGGAATTATAATAGCATCCTTATAATGAATCAACACTTCTCAGAAATATGCAATATCCCAAAGATACTAGGTCGACATCGATAGTGACCTAACATCAAAATTCACCAACTATTGAACTACAAATGGACATGCAGACCTCAAAACTTCATTCCACTTGGAATTTAGATACAATTGACACCTGTCAACACTCCCAAAAATCTGCAAGAGAAGATATCAATCCGTGGTGAAGTGTGGATTCACCAAAACACACATTATACTAGTAACCATTGTCACTAGCAAATTGGAACTTCTATCATCCATAAATTCTTCACCAGAGGCTGAAACAATGTGAAAATATGGATTTAGACTCATCTGACATCCAAAAAATTTACATGAAAATCACAAATCATGATTCTTTAAGACAAATCAATGTGGACTAGATTACCGCATGTCCTGTACACTTAAATATTTGTTTTGACACTTTGCCAATTTTCCACTACAACTAACTGCACCAAATCAAACCTTCTTGCAACTATGCACCAAATTAACATGTCCATGCATGCTTCTTCTATACAAAATGGTCTACAGAATGATCTTTATACCAGATCACAATGTTGGCATCAATGACAACACTATACTACATACTGTACACATCATGCTCATACTCATGCTCATGTTACTAAAGAACATATCAATGACAAAATTCTTAGTCTTGAGCAATCTCTACCTTTGTCATTGATGGCAACATGTCTCAACTATTCTCCCAAAACTACACTCCCCCTTTGACATCAAGGGAAAAGGGTGCAAAACAAGTTCTCATATACCGAATTACATACATACATACTCCCCATGACTGATATGTACATGTATGCAAGAGAGTAATAAACTAAAACACTTGATTGAATCCCCTTAAGGGTGTTATCCATCAAAACCAGATTAAAATTTACACTAGATAACTATTTCTTAACATCCACATATATACAGTGAAATCTAACCAAGAAAATGAAATGTATACTTGAAGAAGTTCAATCAACCGAAAGAAGTATTTGACACCTGCAACTTCTCAAGTTGTGTTTTCTAGTCCTTCTTCCCTTCTTCCCAACCCTTCTTAGCGAGGCCAAGCATATAACTTTGAGTCTTGAACTCCATGATAAGTTCTTCATCATCATCCAGAGTGCTGGGTACCAAATTTAACTTTTTTTCTTTGTTTTCACTCATCAGAACAATGGAGATAGGTATGAATTTGGTGTTTACCAGATCCTTGAGCTGACCAAACTACATAATAATCTTCTCCTTGTGTACTTGTAGTTGGAAACACTACTTGTGCATATTCTCAATTACAGACCTCGTACTTTTGTCAATTTCTTGTGTTAGATCATATGCATTAGATGCCTTATCAATTTGTGATTCAAAGGAGTCCATCTCATCCTTTATTCTTTTGGTGGAGCTAGGCCATTTCATTCAAAACTATTTTTTTTTTGCTTCCACAACATAATATTGTACACGTTTGAGATTATCATGAAAATTATCGTGTGTGGTGGTACACTTCTCTATTTTGTCCATTAATCTCTTCCATTCAATTTTTTGTCTATCTCTTTCTCCAATTTCTCCTTCAAACCACTGGAGTATTCTTTGAATGAATCAAGCAAAAAATTTAAATTCTCTATACCAGATAAGGAATTGTCTATGTTAGCACTGGGTATACTTTCTTGTTATACCTTCACTACTTCATCAATGAGATCTACACGTTTCTGATGAGTTTGTAAAATTTCTTTCTAGGTGGAGGCATGGAAAGAATCACCTAACTGAAGCTTGTGCAAAAGAGAAATTCTATCCATGTCAACTTGCCCCTGTTGCATTGGAAGTTGAAGTAGTTGGGTAGATACAACTATTTGAAATTGCAATTACCTACTTAGCAAGTTTTTAAATGAATCTTCGTAGGTATCAGAAGATTCTCCAACTATCTTTGCATTATCTTCTACAACCTTCTTCTCCAAAGTCTTTTCTTTGTCAGCAATGCTAGCATCTACATTTTATATTTTTTCTCAACATTGATCGATATTTCCTCATCCTTCTTCTCATCTGTATCAGATGCATTCTCAGTATTTTTCTCATCATCCATAGATTTATTAGTATTATCTAAAGGTTTATTCATCTTCAGATTTCCTTGTGCATCCTTTACATTTAATTTTGATTTTGGAGGAGGTGAGTTGTGTCTTGTAGGGGCATCCTCCTTTTGTTCTTTTGTACCTGTAGACATGGAAAATATACCGATTGACATTGCACATCTGATTTCGATTACTAATACTATTTCATCCTAAATTATCCCTCGGTCTAACCATTTAATCAAGTTTCCTTATTTGATTAAATTCATCAATTTCCTTTCCTTAATTAAGTAAATCATTTTATCTAATTAAGTCTCTCTCTTTTGTTAATTAAATCAATCAATCTGATCTAATTATCCCCATTTAATTAAATAGTCAATTTTATTTAATTAAACCTCTAAAGTCATCTTATTAAATTAAATAAATTAAAACTTTATTTAGTTTAATCTAACATCATCTCTTTTAATTAAATAAACCAAAATCTTTATTTAATTAATCATTTATCACATTCTTCTCACATTTGATTTAAATCCACAAATTTAAGTCAAATAGGTCACATCAACTAATCTCTCATTAAATTAATTAACCTTGATTAATTCTATCTCATATCATGTCCCATCCTCTAGCTTTTCCCACTTCCATATGAAAATCAATTTAATTGATTTATAAATCATCTATTTTCATTCAAAAAAGGCATCAAAGATGGAATATTTCTCAAATTTGAAATCTCCCCCCAAAAAGACTTGTCCCTTCCAACAAAGCATTTAAAATCTCTTACATGTCCTTTTCTTGAGCCATTTGCATTTGCTTCACCTTTCATCTCATCCTTCAAGCCATATTTTGAATTTGAATCTCCCCCCTCTTTGCACATTCTTCAAAATGTGCTCATTCCTCAACCATTCACATGATGACATGTGGCTTCTTCTCATTTGTTGAAGATTAGTCCCACATTCATCCTTTTTTCCTCTTCTCTAATCTATCTCATCTATAAATGAAGAGTTCATCCTTCATTTGATGGATCCATAATTTGAGCAAACTTATTATGCTCAAATTCATCTTCAAGTATCACCATTTTCATCAATTTTATCAAATTCATAGCTAGGTTATGCAGGAATTCAACCAAAGTGGATCACATCTTCATCAAAGATCATCAAGCTTTCAAAGGAGTTGGGAAAGGGCCAGTTTTCACATCAAATTGGCACCAATTCCCCCATGGGATCAAGAGTTTGCTTGTTTAATTAAGATTCAATCCATCTTTTATTGTTTTCTTATTGTGTTCCTCATCTCTTTTCCTAATTTAAGCTTTGTAAATGGATTTCATGGGGAACATAGATTCTAACTTGCATTTCAATCTTCTAATATGTTTGTTTGTTGTGTTTTACAGGTATTAGGATCTTGGTTCATATAGTACCATTTACTTTTGTATTGTTTGTGATAGGGCGAATTTCAGTGCTAAAATATGAACATCAAACAAAAGAAATCAAATAACACTAAAAACACTCTACACCTCAAGATTAGCCTAGTTGGATTCAATACAAAATACAAATAACAAATGGAACCCTTTACCTTGTCTCGAATCGATCATTTGGTTAGCCCTTCAATCTTTGGTGGTGTATGCTCCTTGGATG
This sequence comes from Sequoia sempervirens, assembly GCA_007258455.2. Taxonomy (NCBI): domain Eukaryota; kingdom Viridiplantae; phylum Streptophyta; class Pinopsida; order Cupressales; family Cupressaceae; genus Sequoia; species Sequoia sempervirens. Next base: position 148,245,201 of record VDFB02256132.1, read on the forward strand.
GAAAGAGATTCAAATATGGATTGTAAGATGAAAAATTGGCTAAGTATGATTCAAGGAATTTTTTTTGCAAGAGTTTGGCTAGCATCAATGATCTCTCTCAAAATGAGAGAAAAGAGGGTATTTATAGAGAATTTGGAATTTTCTAGGGAAATTGGATGGTTGAGATTAAACCAACAAGGCCAAGATGTAGGGTTATGGTGAGTTGAAGACTCACAAGACCTCACATCTTGACATGTGGCATGTGAAGTGGCTTGAAAAAGATGATATGTACATGAGGTGGAAGGATAGTACATGACATGGAGGAAGTACATAGTACCTTGGGATTGGACAAGATCTCCCCATGTGGGTGAGAGGACATGTGAGGAATTAAAAATTCTTCAAATATCCACATGGGAATGAGAGAAAGAATTTAAAATTATTTGAGATGCATTGGGGGATTAAATGTGAATTAAAAATTCACAAGGGGAATGGAATGCCTTCTCCAAAAAGAAAAAGCATTTAATAGGGTTAATTTAGGACACATGACATAAATGACATGGAAACCTAATTAAGTGATTAAGGTTGTGCAAGTACTTGATTAGAATAATTAATGAAGATTAAAAGAGGGTTAGATTTCACATGTGACTTGATATGACAAGTCAAAGATCACATGGGGAAGAGAAAAAAAATTTAATATTCCTTAGAAGCATAAAAGGAATTAAAAATTCTTTGAGAGGTTGATTAGGCTAGTTAATGAAGGATTAGAGGAGGGTTAGGTGGCTAAGAGAGATTAGAGGCCAACTTGCAAAAGTTGGAGGATGTGACACATCCTAATTAAGGATTAGGCATGTGCACATCCCTAATGATGAGATTAGAAGAATAATTAGGATTAAGAAAGGGATGTGACATGTGAGGAATTAGATGAAAATGAGGATTAAAGAGATAAGGTATTTAATTATTTAACTAGATACCTTAGGGATTAGAAAAACTTTAGAGGTATTAATTAAATAATAGTGATATTACTTAATTAATGCGGATAAGGGGATGTTTAGATGAAAGGGGATAAATTTGGATAAGTTAAGTGTCCAAATTTAGGTGTCTACATTTTTCCCCTCTTTGAGATGGTGTTATGTAGTAGTATCATTTCAAAGAATATTAAAACATAGAACCTAGAACAAGATGGTTAAATTGGGAAATATGCCCCAGTCATCAAAGGATTGACTAGGAGGGAAGATGATGGGGGTGAAGATGAAAGTTAGGGATTGAGGATGCCCCCTCGAGAGGACATGCGGGTTCAAGAGAATACAGGTGTGCTCTTGAAATGGATGAGATGATGCAAGGGAAATTGAAAAAGATGATACAAAGTGATGGACAAGATAGGAGGATAAGCGATAGGAGATGGATGAAGCACAAATAGATTTGAGGACAAATATGATGTTGCCCTAGTCAAGGTACAAGCCAAAAGGGGGTGATGATGGATGGAGGGAATGAGAAATCCTGAAACAACATGAGAATAGGGAAGGATACATCCAAATGAGTGGTATTGATGAGGAAAGGATACATCCCAAAACACCACTAAAGGATAGGGAAGAATACCTCCCGATGATGATGATGAAAGTGTTGTTGATGAGGGAAGGATACATCCCAAAACAACACTAAAGGGATATTGAAGAATACATATGGATGATGATGAGGAGGAGGAGGATGATTGGATCAAGGCTTGTAACAAGATTGGGAACAAGACCAAGGATATGATTAGATGATTTGTGCTAGATTGAATGGGGGAGGATTGGATTGGGATGTGAGATAGATGAAAGGAATACAAATGATGATGGACAAGATGCTTAGAATAACCAATCTATATTATTCTAAGAATTTTGAAGCAATGATGATAAGAGAATGGATGGATAGAGAAGGGAGAGTGATGAAGGGTGAAGGGATGGGGAGATTTTGATAGATGAGAGGATGGAGATGAAATACAAGACGATGGAAGGAAAAAAAATGAGATGAAATCCTAATGCAATTTTCCATCTTTGGAGCACTGATTTTTGTTATAGCATAAGACACAAGATGCCAAGGTATAAAGAACCAAGGCCGATTCGTGTCGAATGCATAAAACACATACAACTGACAAGAAGGCTATCCAAACACCCCAAAGTCACAGAGACCTTGGTCGGGCCAGGTATTGAGATAACCACAAGCACAAAAGGATGCCCTAGCGTAACACAAGACCTCGGTGATCTTGGTAGAGGGTACTATGTGGGACAAGCGAGAAGACAACAACAAAGAAAAGATCAAGATATGCCCCTGTGTTGACTAGTCAAAGCACACCATGATATGATGGATCAAGGCGACCATGACAAGTGATGATAGGGAGCTCAAATGATAAACAAAAGCCAAAAGCATCAAAAGATCGCAGTCAATAAATCAAACATCCTTTGCCATAGGATCAAGGGGATGGATGGGATTGATGAGGTATGTTAGGAAGGATGCATCCTATTGAGACCGATGATGGATACTAAGTTAAAAAATTGATATGATGTAGGATATTCGGAACTGATTGGATCTGCTGATACAAGTGGATCTCATTTGTTAAGAAACGGCTAGATAAGAGCATAGCTTGATGACACGACACAAGAGACATGACAAAAGATATGAGACTGACACATCCTAGCGACCTAGGGGCTCGAGGGATGATCAAAGATTAGCCTTTCCTACATGGAAGCGCAGAGCCCTCATAGTTCGATAAAAGGTTGATGACAGACCATGGACAAAAGTGAAAAGAGGATGATGAAGACCTCGATGGATGACCAAGATGGGACAGGCAATAGGAACAAGAAATGAAGACTGATGATAGATGATAGATTATAAAGGATTAGATGGAAAAAGTAGAAAGACTGATGATAGGAAATAAAAGAACCCTGGGGGTGGATCAAATGATCGACCTTTCCTATGTGAAAGTGCATGGGAAACGTAGTTCGACAAAAGGCCAAAGACAAGTGATGGATAAAAGATGATGAGATAACCCTAGATAAGGGGATAAAATGATTGGACTGACACGATGGGACAAGATATACCTGTTGGATTGGATCAGAGGATGGTGACTACACAAAGTTCAGGGATGGGATAGTTATCCAAATCATCAAAAGATGAATTGGGAGGATAATATGATAGAGAGATACCAATGACAATGGATTATAAGATGGGATGAGGAGAAGGAGATGAGGATTGGGAGATGAAAATGATTGGTTGGATTGATGGATAGGAAGATAAGGATTTGGATGAGGAAAAGGTGACCAGATGGATAGATGAAAAGGGATGCTATGATGGAGGGATAGGAAGATAGGGATGGGAAGATGGATATAAGGATTGTTTGGAGGGATAAAAGATAAGGATGGGGAGATGGATATAAGGATTGTTTGGAGGGATAAAAGAAAATGATGGGGAGATGGAGACAACGATAAGGAGATGAGGATAGGGAGATGGAAGGGATTTCTTAGATGGAATGAATGAGTCTCCAAGGACTATATCACCAAGGAAGATAGATGCCCCCACTCTAGATATGTCATGTGTGAGGGGGCATGAAGGATGCAACCGAGAAGGATAGGAAAATAAAGGAGTGAGATGGATGAAGATAAGATACATGGATAAGGGAGGGAGATTGAAGGTAGCATGATAGGTGGATAAGGAAGGTAGATGAGTGAGAATGAGGGTTAGGATAGTGTGCAAATGAGGGGGATATATGCTAAGAGGTGTCCAAAGCATGTTTATATGTTTTCCCCTGTCGTTATCAAGATCACAAGGAGGATAGAAGGATTGGGATAAATGAGATACGCCAAGTAGGATGTGTAAGATCGGTAGGATGGAGGGGATGAATGAAAATGACATATAGCAAGAAGATGGGTGCATAGCTAGAAACATAGTAGGAAGCATGGCAGATGGAGGGAATGCATATCAGGAAGTTTCCCCCGAGTGCAGATGGGGATTTACATATGATGCATGTTTTCCAGGTTTTCATCATGGTGCTTATCCAAGGTGCTTGTTTTCTAAGTTTTCACTATTGGACGGATTATTTCTCTTTATTTTTTTGGTTTTTTTTTTGGATTTTTGGATTTTTTTGACTTTTTTGGATTTTTTGACTTTTTGGATAGCATGTGGAAGGAGATAGATGAGGATAGGGAGGCGAATAAGTGGATTTAGGAGACATGCGATAAGGAAATGGATGAAGGATTCAAGCATCAAGTACTATATGAGGTATAAAGAGCCTGTGTTCGAACTAACTGCTGGCTGTTGGTACAATCTTATTAGGAGAAATGGATTATGCAAGAGGATGAATTAGAGGGATTTGAGAGGGGAGATATGTGGGGTAATGGATGGGATGCTAGAAAGGATATGGATAAAATGATGGGGTGGATGTGTGATGGGGTGATTTGTTCAGGACCAACATTGACACATGTGGCAGTGGATGTGAAAAGATAAGAGGATAAATGGATGGAGAATGTGGGGATAATGGAGGAGATGGGATGGTGAATTTTGGAACATAAAGACCCAAAACAGACTTAGGAGATGAAAGGGGTGTAGGATTAGCTTTTAGGTTAGAAAATTTGGATGTTCTTACAAATTTTTCATTTGATGGCATTGCATCTTTTTTCTTTGGGATCCACATGGTTTTGATCTTTTCTTTAGTGGGCCTTTGTGGCCTACAGATTTGATTTGGATTTAGATTTTTATTCTCTTCACCATGTCTTTTAGAGGGGACATGGGGAGCCTTAGATTCATGTGGATGTTTGGATTTATGCATTTTTTCTTTAACAACCAAAGTGATTTTAGTAGCAATGGGATGGGTGTGTGGAGATGGACAATGTGGAGCAATGGAGGTAGGATGATGAGGATTATGTGTAGGTGGAGGATGTGTAGGTATGTTCCTTTGTTGATCCTGATTAGGGGACATGCAAGAGGGATGTTTATGATGGATGACATGGATAGGTGTTGGATGGATGAAAGAGTGAGATGGAGGAGGCGATTTTGGGATATATGGACCCAAAGTAGATGGAGTGGGTGGAGGGACATAAGAACCCAAGATGGATGGAGTAGATGAAGGATGGGAGATGCTGGATGGAGGGATGTAAGGAACCAAAATGGATGGAGCAGATGAAGGAGGAATATGGACAATTTTTTTGAGGTGATATGATGGAGGAGGAGGGATGGAAGCATATGATTTGGTGGAGTGATGGGAAGAGTAGACATTTCTTTTGGAAAAGGCTCGTTGAGGACGTCTAGAGGTTGTACCAACATCTCTAGATTGTGAGTCTTGGGAAATAGGTCCAAGACCTTGCATGCAGATTTGTTCTTTGACTTGGATAGGCTCTAAAATACCTTGCTCATGAAGGCCTAGACCTTTTCCTTGATATTTTATTTTCTTGAGCATGTGATCCATGATAGGATTTGTGTTATTCTGAAAACATGATGTGAGTCCATTATTAGGTGGAGGATGATGGGTGGTATATACACTGTGTTTTTCTTCCGCGAGGAGGCCACCATGGAAGAATGTGAGAGTACCAAGGGGATATGCAAGCGGTGTGTGGATAGCAGTTTTAGGTGATGATGGGGGATCATGAGAGGGAGATGATGGGCTAGTAGCATTTGGATTGATAGTATCAGGAGAGGGATGAGGGAATATGATACGATCTAGATTTGTGGTAGTGGAATCATGCGATGTATATGGAGATGGAGTGGTGGAATCTTGAATGACAAGGGGATCATGGGATGGAATGGATGGGGGAATCTGATCTTGAGATGGACTAGATGGTATGGTAGGATCTTGATCTAGAGAAGGGGATATGTTGGCCTGCTTTGGATCAAGCTCTTGGAATGACTCATCATGTGCGAGAGGCATGATAATGGAGTCTTGGTGGGATTCTTCAAGTGGGGAAGATGGAGGGATAGAGGATTCATGAAGCCCAAGGGAATGGATTTTGATAATACTAGGAGTGGGAGGAATGGATGGGACTTGTGTGTCATCACTAGGAGTGGGAAGAGTGTCTTGGACTTGTGTGTCGTTGATGGGTTCGACGGTTCTCAGAGTAGGAAGTGGGGGTTCGATGGATTCGGTAGATTGGATGGTAGGAGATGGGGGCTTAGTGGATTCAGAGGATGTGATGGTAGGAGATGGGGGCTCAGTGGATTCATAGGAAGTGATGGTTTCAATGGTTTGAGTGGTGCTAGGGGTGGTATCATCAATGATAGGTGTTGGGTGGAGAAGGGTCTCGTCACCAATGACCATGGATGATGGGTTGGGATGACATGATTCCACAACTTCAAGGTGTGGAGTGGGAGATTTCTTCTTTGTTATAAGTCCTTGGAGGACTTCTAGAGTGAGAAACTTGAAAACTCTAGGCTGAGATAGCATGGTAGGAGTGGATGAAGGATTATGGATTGGCGGGGAATTAGAACTAGGGATTGGTGGACTAGGATTAGATGGGGAAATGGGATGGGATGTAGGACTGGGAATAGATGGGGGATTAAGATTAGATGAAGGGTTAAGATAGGGGTATTGGAACGGTGAATTAGGACATAAGGATGTGGGTGGTGGATTGTAGTAAGGGTATTGTGATGGTGGATTAGGATTGGACGATTGAGGTGACAGATTGAGATAGGTTGGTTCGAATGTTGGATTAGGATAGGAAGGTGTGATTGTAGGATTAGGGTGAGCAGATTGGTATGGAAGATTAGGGTAGTGGGTATATGCGGATGAAGGATTGAGATAGGAGGATGTGGACGGGGGATTAGGATAGGGGTATTGTGATGGCAGACTAAGATAAGAGGATGCAGATGTTGGATAGGAGGATGGTGTAGATGAAGGATATGACGGGTATGATGGGTATCCCTTGTCAAAGGTAGCATAAGGAGCATGATTAGGCATGGATGAAGACATAACAAGATAACTCGAAGGGATGATTGGATTTTGGAAAGCGGGTGGAGAAGACTTACTAGCAATGATAGTGTCAAGGGGATCTATCTCACATTCTTCTTGATCGACAAGACTTTCGTTATCGTTGTCGATGTAATTAGGGTTTCCCTTGACTACTATTGATGGAGGATAAGGATTCATGATGATGAAAGGATAAAGAGGATGGATCAAAGATTTTGGATGGGAACGGACTAAAGCTGCAATTGGGATTTAGGTCAAGCTCAGATCAAGATGATTGGATGATGCGATGGAATTAAGGATGATTACAACACCGAATCTACTTCGATATGGAAGTAGATTGATTGTGTAGACACGCAAAATGTACCGATTGACATTATGCCTCAGATCCCGACTACTAACATTGTTTCGTCGTGAATCATCCCTCGGTCTAACCATTTAATCAAATCCCCTTATTTGATTAAAATCATCAAAATTCCTCTCTTAATTAAATAAATCATTTTATCAGGTTAAGTCATCTCTTCTTGATAATTAAATTAATCACCTGATCTAATTATCCTTATTTAATTAAATAATCAATTTTATTTAATTAAATCCCTAAAGTCTATCCATTAAATCAAATAAATTAAAACCTTGTTTAATTTAATCTAACCATCATCTCCTTTTAAGTAAATAAATGAAAATCTTTATTTGATTAATCTCTTATCACATTCTTCTCATTATTTGATTTAAATAAATCCATAAATTTGAGTCAAATAAATCACATCATCTAATCTCCTATTAAATTAATTACCCCCTTGATTAATTTAATCTCTCATCATATCCCATCCTCTAGATTTTGCAAGTTGCACATGAAAATAGATTTAATTGATTTATTAAATCTCTATTCTCCTCACAAGGCATCTTTTGGAATATTCTCCAAGTTTGAATTCAAAAATTCCAAGTGGACATGTACATCCAACAAGGCAATAAATCCATATTACATGTCCTTTTCCTTGAGCCAAGTGGCATTTATTGCATTTTCCCTTCCCTCTTGCAAATCATTTCAACAAATTTGAAATTCAAAAATAGGCATTTATTGGCACAATCCTCTAAACTTGCACATCCTTCACCCACTCATGGATTGACAAGTGGCATCTTGCCATTGGATGAATGTTAGTCCCACATTACTCAAATGTGGACATTCATCCATCTTGGCATTCTATAAATAAAGAGCTCATATCTTCATTTTAGCATCCACAAATTATGCAAAGTTACCATGCTCAAATATTTATCAAATTCCATCCATCAATCTTGAATCTTAGCTAGGTTATGCAGGTTTTTAGCTTGGAGCACTCAATCTTCATCAACAAAGTGGATCATTCATCAATCATCATCAACACATATCAATCTTGCATCATAGGAATTGGGAAAGGGCCAATTTTCACATCAAATTGGCACCAATTCCCCCATGGGATCATGAGTTTGCAAATTTAAATTAGGATTCAATTTTTATTTTGATAATTTTCATTGTGTTCTTTATTATTTTCCTAGTTTAAACTTTGTGAATGGATTCCATGGGGAATCCTTATTTTTAACTTGCAATCTCTAAGCTAATATGTTCATTCTTATTGTTTTGCAGGTACTAGGATAGGGGTTCGCACAGATTGGGTCGAAGGTGATTGGATAGGGATGTGATTGGATTGATCGATTGATTGCTAAGATTGATTGATGGATTAGATAGGATGACGAGAGGGAGGGACTGTAAACCTCATTCAAAGATTATCCTAGGTGACTTAGGATGCTGATTGATCGGATTAAAGGATAAATGTATGATTGCAGCACCGAATACACTTTGAGATTGAAAATGGATTGATTGGGCCGACGATGATGATTAACTTAGGACAATTGAAAATCCTAAGTAGATGTTGATGATGACGATCAAATCAAATAATTTGGTCAATTTAGATAGTAACCCGAAGTTCAGGGGATTTGGATGGGGAAATGATGATAAAAATGGATGAATGAATACTCAATATGAGTAAAAGATTGACCGGAACAGATGAACAACTACTCGAAATGAGTAAACAACTACTCACAATAGATGAATGATTCTTAAAATGAGAAGATGAAGGTTTGGAATAGCTGAAAGATTACTCAGAATGAGTAAATGATTGATTAGGATTGTTGAGGAGGGAAGGTATAGCTCTAGAGGAGGGCGGGTATGGCTCCAAAGGAGGGCAAGTATGGTTTTCTGGAGGGCATATATGGTTGTCTAGAGGGGATGCCCCGGTCTCGCAAGGGAAGGTTTATGAAAGAAGATTGAGAGAGAATGGTAGGGTATGCCCCCCTCGAGAAGGCAGATGGGGAAGGAAAACGGGCCCCGAGCAACTTCTCAAAAATATGAAGTGGTATATGTCGTTGGAAAAAGCATGAAAAATTGAGAAGATTGGCACTTGAATGGAGGAAAATGGGCAAATAGTGTGCAAATGGTAGGGCATATATGGATGTCTGGAAAAAGGTCATATATGGCTGTCTGGAAAAAGGTCATATATGGTTGTTTGGAAAAAGGTCATATATGGCTGTCTAGAGGTCAGGGCAGGTATGGTTGTCTAGAAAAAGGTCATAGATGGTTGTCTGGAGGAAGGTCATATATGGCTGTGGTAGGGCATATATGGCTGTCTAGAAAAAGGTCATATATGGCTGCCTAGAAAAAGGTCATATATGGCTGTGGCAGGGCATATATGGCTGTCTACAAAAAGGTCATATATGGTTGTCTAGAAAAAGGTCATATATGGCTATCTACAGGTTAGGGCAGGTATGGCTATCTAGAAAAATGTCATAGATGGCTGTCTAGAGGAAGGTCATATATGGTTGTGGTAAGGCATATATGGCTGTCTAGAAAAAGGTCATATATGGCTGTCTGGAAAAAGGTCATATATGGTTGTCTAGAGGTCAGGGCAGGTATGGCTATCTAGAAAAAGGTCATAGATGGCTGTCTGGAGGGCATATATGGTTGTGGCAGGGGTTAGCTCTGATTGTTTGTAGGTCAAATCTGGTTGTCTGCAGGTCAAATCCGGCTATCTGCAAGTCAAATCCACCTATCGGGAGGGCAGGTCCGCCCAAGGAGAAAAAGTTGGTCAAATTTGGTTGAAAAAGGCTGGAAAAGGCTAGTTCAAGGTCAAGTTTGCCTGTTCAGAGGTCAGGTTCGATGGTCTGTAGGGCAGGTCTGGCTGTCTATAGGTCTAAACTTGACTTTTTACAAAATGACAGGCAAAGGAATCCAAACACAACAATCATCAAAGAAAAGGATATGGCTAAGTGAAATGAATCAAACAACGACTGGTTTCACACAAAGAAGAAAATTCAGACAACACAAACCTAAGTCTAGTAGAAAGGGTATGGTCAACAAAGTCTTCTAATCTAGGATGAATATAGTTACTAGGGAGTCCTCGATATACACCCAGTACGTGAGGCCCAAACCGTGAACACCAACCCATTACAAGCGTGAGTCAGGAACCTTAAAGGCTCAGACCAACTCTTCACGTCATCTCGACGCTTTTCCAATTACAACGCACTGGTTGGATTGGGGTACAACTTTCACTCTCCCCCCTTTATATACTTCGTCAGTACGCGTGGTTGGAATCGTCCCTTGGGGTGATGAAATCCCCAAGTAGGTCCCGCTAAGAAAAAAAAAGAAGGGATGACTCAAAAGACATGGTAAGCTACGATTTCTCATCACCCAGGATCTCCGAATAGCGCAAGGGGATTGGATACGTCAAATAGCTTACCCACAAACATGTCAAATAAGGTTAATTGACATCCCTAGCTAAACTATATACCTAAATTAGGGGTTAAAAACCCTTAAAACAGCTAAAAAAAATGCTAAAAAGTGAAATTTTACCTTCTAGAAAAAATTGTCTAGGGAAAATCCGGCTATGCAAAGGTTAGGTCTAGCTGTTTGCAGGTCAAATCTGCCCCTCTGTGAAAAGTTTTCCAAAAACACCTTTTGAGGTCTGTGGAGGGCAGGTCCGCCCCTGGGCAAGGTCGGGTCCGCCTGTGGAGGGCGGGTCCGCTTGTCTGTCAAGTTAGGTCTGCCCCTGTAGGTTGGGTCCACCCCTCTGTAACCTGTACTTGCAAAAAGTGAAAAAATAAAAAATGTGAAAGTAAGAGACCCGTTTGTGGGTCCCACCAAGCATGCCAAAAATGTGATAGGGCGAATTTCAGTGTTAGAATACGAACATCAAACAAAAGAAAGCAAATAACACTAAAAACACTCTACACCTCAAAATTAGCCTAGTTAGATTCAATACAAAATAAAGATAACAAATGAAACCCTTTACCTTGTCTCAAGTCGATCCTTTGGTTGGCCCTTCGATTTTTGGTGTTGTATGCTCCTTGGATGGCAAGAGATGCAAATATGGATTGTAAGATGGAAAATTGGCTAAGTATGATTCTAGGAAAAAAATTTGTAAGAATTTGGCTAGCATCAATGATCTCTCTCAAAATAAAAGAAAAGAGGGGGTATTTATAGAGAATTTGGAATTCTCTAGGGAAATGGATGGTTGAAATTAAACCAACAAGGCCAAGATGTAGGGTTATGGTGAGTTGAAGACTCACAAGCCCTCACATCTTCACATGTGGCATGTGAAGTAGATTGAAAAAGATGATGTGTACATGAGGTGGAAGGATAGTACATGATATGGAGGAAGTACATAGTACCTTGGGATTGGACAAGATCTCCCCATGTGGGTGAGAGGACATGTGAGGAATTAAAAATTCTTCAAATATCCACATGGGAATGAGAGAAAGAATTTAAAATTATTTGAGATGCATTGGGGGATTAAATGTGAATTAAAAATTCACATGGGGAATGGAGTGCCTTCTCCAAAAAGAAAAAAAACATTTAATAGGGTTAACTTAGGAAACATGACATAAATGACATGGAAACCTAATTAAATGGTTAAGGTTGTGCAAGTACTTGATTAGACTAATTAATGAAGATTAGAAGAGGGTTAGATTTCATATGTGACTTGATGTGACAAGTCAAAGATCACATGGAGAAGAGAAAAAGGAATTTAATATTCCTTGGAAGGATAAAAGGAATTAAAAATTCTTTGAGACATTGATTAGGCTAGTTCATGAAGGATTAGAGGATGGTTAGGTAACTAAAAGAGATTAGAGGCCAACTTGCAAAAGTTGGAGGATGTGACACATCCTAATCAAGGATTAGGCATGTGCACATCCCTAATGATGAGATTAGAAGAATAATTAGGATTAATAAAAGGATGTATTTATTTAATTCACTAGATAAAAATGAGGATTAAAGAGATAAGGTATTTAATTATTTAACTAGATACCTTAGAGATTAGAAGAACTTTAGAGGTATTAATTAAATAATAGTGATATTACTTAATTAATGCGGATAAGAGGATGTTTAGATGAAAGGGGATAAATTTGGATAAATTAAGTGTCCAAATTTAGGTGTCTACAGTGTTATCACATGTAGTACCTTCTCCTACAACATCTCTCCACCGGTAACATTCTCTTCTGCAACATTTTCTTCCACATCTGGAAGAGTGTCATCCATGTCTTTCGGTTTCTAGACATTTTCTTCTTCTACAACATGCTCATGTTGTGCTTCTTCTTGTTGGGATATGGTGTTGTACACCATTGCATAAATTGATTTATCATAATTTTGTAATTAAATAATTATTTAGTTGTGATACAAGTTGGTGTTGTTAATCACACTAGGTAATTATTTGGGGACCCACTTATGTTGTATTGTAACATTGTATTATTTTTTAATGTGTGGGAGACATGTGATAATAATTTAATATTGGAGAAATATTAAATAAAGTGATGTCTTAGTAGGGTGATCCCACAATAGTGGTTTACACTTTTTGGCCTAACTGGACACTGATTTATTTTTTTTAACACAATCTCCACATTCAGGCACCTATAGCGATTAAACCGTAAGGAATTTGAAGATGATGTAAACTAGAGTCTTGTCACATTTTGTTTGTAGATTCTAAAAATATTTTTTTCAATTTTTTTGGAATCAGATTGCACTTTTTCCATCTCCCACAAAAATTGGTTTTTTCCAAAAATAGTATTTTTTAAAAGTGACACCACCGTAATCATAACTTTTTTTCCATGAAGGATAAAATTCCAATTCTTTCAAATTTAGATTTCTAACTCCGATATCTAGTGCTTCCACTTGGTTAGATAGTTTTTATTGAATATTTTTCTTTAATCAAGTTTCAAAGTCAATCAAATGACAATTTAAACATAGCGGACCGTATAACGCATAACTTTTACTGTATGTATCAAATTCTTTCTTTTTTGTTGATCAAGGACTTCAATATATGGTGCACTCATATTTTTAAATTTTTTTTTTTATAATCTTCTATTTTTCCACTTGTGCAGAACAGAGATTTTTGTTTTCGATGAAAAACCTATATTTAATAAAACTTAAAAAATAGATAGATAATAAAACCAAAACCTACTAAAATTATATTCATTGGATAGCTCATTCTGAAGGCTACTCGATTCCAAGTTTGGTTTCTAAATATTCCCCCATTTTCATCCCCAACCGGAGCTTGAAAGCATAAAATTTTAGGTTTTTTGTGTGAACAAATTAAAAAATTAGGGAAAAAGGGGGTTCGCTAGAACCAGGGGGGTTCTCTAGGGTTCATTCGAACCCCCACTAATATGAATTTTTCCTTTGTTTTTTGGGCGGGAAATGTGGGCCCAATAGTTAATGGGTTCGCTCGAACCCTAGTTCGGTCGAACCCCTTTATGGTTCGGTTGAACATGTAGGTTCATGCGAACCCCTAAAACCAATTTTTTTGCCATGGGGTCATTTTTTCTCAATTTTCCTTCCTCCATCAAATTGTAAACCACTATTATGGCTTCACCCAGTACCCAATATTAAATAAGGGGTTAGTGGTTTTGTATTCACATGGTTTTATGGTACATTGTTTCACCTTACCACTAGTTGTATTTTGTGTGGGCTTGTGTCTATAAAAGCAAACACATGTGTAGTGTTTTACATTGGATGAGTGACTTGGCTATCATTATTGAGTCTTCTTGAGGAGTGCATTTCTTAACCATGGCATGGGATGTGTGGATTCAAGCTTGGACACATGGGAATTTGTTGGAGGGTTTGATGCTTCAAAGGTATTCATTGTAACTCTTGTATCAATTTATTCCTAAATAATATGGAGTATGGATGCTTTTGGAGGCTGGGTTTTTCCCTCTTGAGGTTTTTCCCAGGGTATATCTTGTGTTATCTTGTGGCTTGCCTATTTGATCTATGCATTTTGGCAACTTGTATGCATGTTTATCTCTCATGGGTTATGTAGGAAATGATTTAAGATTATGGGTTTAAATGCAATATTTCCTAACAAGTGGTATAAGAGCTTTCATGGTTGAAGAATTTTTGTTATAACCCTAGTTTGAGAGTTTTTGCAAAGTTGAATCCATGGACATGCATGTAGAGTTTGATGCATTACAAGATATGGAACACATGTTGCAAGTCTTTGTATGCAGATTTGGGCTTTTGGGTTGTCATGATTTGTAGGGTTTATTGCAAATCTAAAGTTTCCCAAATTTGGGTAAATTTTATAGATGACCTCTTGAGACAAAATGGACCTCATGGTGGGATCCAGGTTGGCCGAGAGACGACTTGACATAAAATTCGACCTATTTTGGAAAAGTTGAAAAAAGGGAAAAATTGTTTTAGTAAAAGGCCCATTTGTCATGTACAAAAAAATAAAATATTAATTTTTTTTCCCGAATTGAAAAAAATCCGCATAAATTCTTTTTGTGTCGTGATTAAAAATTTCAAATACCTGCAAAAGAAAGAAAAAATTTATTAGAAAATATTTTGAAAGAAAAAAAATTAAAAAAATTTATATATATTTATGGGGGGCGGGGGTCCGCAGATCCCCGTACTACCCCTTGGTACCTATGCCGATCGGTAGGGTATGATAGTTCAACGTTAGTCAGTATTGTCGGGCCCTACAAGCTGGCAGGTGGTCCCATGGCTGGTGGGTGCCAGGTCGGCGACCTTTGGCTCCTGTGCCCTGACTCCCTGGTCCCATGGGGAACCACTCCCTACGGGCCCCAAAACAAATCATTCGCAATTTTTAAATAAAAACCTTTTTAATATTTGATTTAAAGTTCGTTGAAATCAATGGATTTCAAAATGCATAAAGTTGGATTATAAATGGGTGTCAGGTCCGGCCAAAGGGGGCCGAGATTTTTTATTAAAGAAAAATTAAATCAAATTTAATATTTGTTTGAGATCCTCCACCGCCATCGACGGTGCCACCCATGGACTGCAGGCCCACTACCTAGGCGGCACCATAGAGCATCTACGGGGAAAATTGGACATTTTCTAGCAGTTTTTTTCAAACGCATGTAACTTTTGCCGAGTATGTCAAATTTTTAACTTCTTGTAGTTGTTGGAAAGCTGGTTCTAAGCACAACACAATGGTATAGTTTTGGTTCCCTTATTTTTCCATTTTGACATGTTTTTGGAGCATGTAAATAAGATTTTTCTTGTTTACATAGTTTTGGTCATAAGTTTTGCATACAAAATCAAATTTTTGATTTCGCAGAGGCATTAGAGAGAATTTGTAGTGTACTACACAATGGTTCAGATTGCTTATCAATTTGAGGAACATGTTGAGCTTGGTACTTGTTTGATCGCTTGTAGGAGCTTGAGATTCAAGGTGTGATTGTGTGAGCATCCAGATGAGTCAAGAGGTGAACCTTGAGGGAGTACATGTTTTTATATGTTATTTATGATGCTACAACTGATTATCAGATTGGTGTTTCTTGGCATAGGTTTACAAGTGTTTTTTAGAGTTGGTACTTTGATGGTGATAGGTACACAGGTTATCTTTGGTTTTGAGGACATGGTTGGACATGGTTTGAGACTTGGAATCTTGTATGGGTGATAGTTGAGTGCAAGTATAACAATGGCTATGGTTATGGTGTCATGGATATGTAGGTACATTTGATGCTTTGGCATGAAATAATCATCTATATGGTGTTTGGTGGTGATATGATTTTGTATTAGGAGATTATACTTATCTTCTTGATGCTTGTTTGGTTCCTTGACTATGATTACTCATTTGTGAACACATTTGGAAAATCAGATTTGAGGTTGATTTGGTGTTTGATTCATTTCCAGTCTACATGGTTATCTTCTTTGATATTTCAGTTTGTAGGCTACTAATGTGATGATGAGTTTGCATGTTTCAATGGTTGGATCTATGAGTTATGTAGGTGTATACCCCATGGCAAAAAAAATGGTTTTAGGGGTTCGCATGAACCTACAAGTTCAACTGAACCATAAAGGGGTTCGATCGAACTAGTGTTCGAGCGAACCCATTAATTATTGGACCCACATTTCCTACCCAAAAAAAAAGGAAAAATGCATATTAAAGGGGGTTCGAATGAATCCTGGTTCGCTAGAACCCCCCTAGCTCTAGTGAACCCCCCTTTTCCCTAATTTTTGACTTTGTTCACACAAAAAAATTAAATTTTTACACTTTGAAGCTCCGGTTGAGGATGAAAATGGGGGAATCTTTACAAACCAAACTGGAATCAGGTAGTCTTCAGAACGAGCTATCCAATGAATATAATTTTAATATGTTTTGGTTTTATTATGAATTTGTTTTTTTAGTTTTATTAAACATAGGTTTTTCATCGAAAATGAAGGTCTTTGTTCTGCACATGTGGAAAAATAGCAGATTATAATTTTTTTTTGAAAAATATGAGTGCACCAGATATTGAAGTCCTTGATCCAAAAAAAAATAAAAAATTGAATTTTGATATATACAAAAAAAGTTATGCATTATACGGTCGCGCTATGTCTAAATTGTCATTGGTTTGACTTTGAAACTTGATTAAAGAAAAAATATTCAATAAAAAATTATCTAACCAAGTGGAAGCACTGGATATTGGAGTCACAAATGTAAATTCGAAAGAATTCAAATTTTATCCTTCATGGAAAAAAAGTTATGCGTTATACAGTGTGCATCACTTTTTAAAAATGTTGTTTTCTGAAGAAAACTAGTTTTTGTGGGAGATGGAAAAAGAAGTGCAATCTAATTCCAAAAAAATTGAAAAAAATATTTTTAGAATCTATAGAAAAAATGTGATGAGACTCTAGTTTGCATCATCTTCAAATTCCTCATGGTTTAGCCGCTATAGGTGCCTGAATGTGAAGATTTAGTTAAAAATAAAAAATTTAGTGTCCAGTTTGGCCAAAAATTATAAACCGCTATTGTGGGATCACCCCTGGATTGATCACCCATTCAGTTGCAGTGGGATGACTCAGATGTGGACTATCTATATCCACTAGGTTTGATTCATTGTTGTTATAGATTTCATTAGTCGGCCTTGTCTGTGGTCATTTCTACATTGGCATGTTGCTTTTGGATTGAAAGGATGGATGGTTAGAGTATTTGATTAGTCATGTGATGGGACTTGTAGCATGTGGCTTGATCATGATGTCATGATAGCTTGGTACATTAATTGGTTATACACTTTCATTGGAAGCTTTTGATAGTGATGACTTGGTGGTGATTGGATTGGTTTGTGATGTTTTGTTGGTGGTTATATGTATCTTCTTGGCTTGGAGATCTTGGTTTCACTTGTATGTTAATGACATTGTAGTTGAGTGTGTGTAGAGCTGGATGGTCTTCTTGGAGAGGATGGTTGTCATGATTCCATGTGTAGCTTGTATCACAGTTCAGTGCCAGGAGTTGTTGGTAGTGACGTGGATGCATCATTTGTATGGTTATCTTCATGTGATTGGGGATATGTTTTCTTTGTTTAGAGTGTTTACTATTATGTCATGGTTTACTATTGATACACATTTAGAGTTTGGTATGGTACTTTTTCTCTTGAGACCAAGATGTATATATGTTTTGATGCATGTGATCTTCTAGGAGGAGATGGTTAGATCATGTTGTCATGAGAGGTTCTTGATTCTACGGTTGGAGCTTTGACATTGATCTTGGTAGTTCTCTTTGTATTGGATAAATTGATCATTTGCTTGATTACTTCATGATGGTGCTATGTTGTATTTGGATTTTGGCATGTATTGATCAGTTACAAGTGCTCTTGGATACTTAGAGATACAGGTGATGGTTGGAGTTCTCTTGTGTTTAAAGACATTTGCTTGAGACAGTTACTCTTTGGAGGTTTCAACAGGAAGACCGAGGAGCTTTCACCGGGATAGACGTGAGTTCATGATGGAACGATAGAGGATATTGTTCTTGGATTGAGTCATGATGGCTTAGTTATCTTGGAGGAGCATTCTCGTTCCCCACTCTTGGTCTACTCGGTAGGCTATGATTTGAGAGGTATTTTCCCATTATATATCTTTCAAATGTGTTATGTTTCATGCTTTGATTTCTCATGGGATTGAGTTGATTCATGGTGTTTGATTATGGAGACTCATTGTAGATTTGGTTAGCATGAGTTTATATGCTTTATCTTTCATAGATATGGATCTTGAGCTATGGATAGTTAGTTGTGGATGATTCATTTGAGGGATGTTATGGCTTGGTTATCTCCTTGTGCATTTGAGTTTATGATATAATTTTTTGATGAGGATTGTTAGGATATGGTTTATGGGATAATTTCCAGTTATGAGGATGTTACTTTGAGTTTGATCTTCTTGGTTAGAGAGGCTTACATCCATGTTGGAATTTTTACATTAATTCAAATGTTGCACTTGATCTATGAGAATGAGTGTCATGGATGTTGTTGAGGCTTTTTGTTTGGGGTTGTTTAGGAGATCATGCTTGACACATCATTACACTTTTGAGGTGTTGGTAGGAGGAAATTATGGTTTACAGGTTTCTCTCTTCATGGTTCCTTCCTTGGATGTTCATGTTCATATGTTTTGGAGAGGATGGTGGCAACATGTTGTGAGAGATTATGTAGCTCTGTGGGTGTCATGTGTGGATAATTGTTATTGTTCTTGGTACTTCATGCTTTGATTTACTTATGATACCTTGATATAGTGTTGATTGGTAGACTTGATATGCTTTGACATTACCTATACATGTAGTGGGAGTTCCTAGATATGTATATTTTTCATTGATAGGTTTTATATAGAGAGCTTGATTGTAGTTTATGGGTTGCATATGTTCTTGGCATGAGTTTATTGATGTATTGATACCTTGGAGGTATCGATGGTTGGATGTATTAGCATTTGTTATGGATGCTATTTCTGATCATGTGGGTTTTTAGTTGACAACATCTTGGTTAGAGCCTTTGTTATCACTTGGATTTGATGCTTGTGCTTATGGATTAGTGCATCTTCACCTTGGCATGCTCCTTTTCTTCCATAGGTGGCATGTTGGAGGATGAGAGGAGTTCTTGATTGAGATGGTGGTCACTTTTTTCTTATTGTAGGTATCTTGATGAGCATGAGAGCATTTTGGAGATTCATTTCATTTCATGTATGGATATGATGATGTATTTCATGCATTGATCCCTTATGCAATGTATAAAACAAGTGGGAGAATGTTGGGATATGGTGTTGTACACCTTTGCATAAATTGATTTATCATAATTTTGTAATTAAATAATTATTTAGTTGTGATACATCTTGGTGGTGTTGTTAATCACACTAGGTAATTATTTAGGGACACACTTGTGTTGTATTATAACATTGTATTATTATTTAATGTGTGGGAGACATGTGATATAATTTAATATTGGAGAAATATTAAATAAAGTGATGTCTTAGTACCCAATATTAAATAAGGGGCTAGTGGTTTTATATTCACATGGTTTTGTGGTACATGGTTTCACCTTACCATTAGTTGTATTTTGTGTGAGCTTGTGTCTATAAAAGCAAACACGTGTAGTGGTTTAGGTTGGCTGAGTGGTTTGGATGTCATTATTGAGTCTTCTTGAGGAGTGCATTTTTGAAGCATGGCATGGGATGTGTGGATTCATGCTTGGACACATTGGAATGCATTGGAGGGATTGATTCTTTAGAGATATTCATCGTAACTCTTGTATTGCTTTATTGTTGAGCAATATGATGGAGTATGGATGCTTTTGGAGACTAGGTTTTTTCCTCTTGAGCGTTTTCCTAGGGTATATCTTGTGTTATCTTGTGGCTTGTCTATTTGATCTATGCATTTTGGAAACTTGTATGCATGTTTATCTCTCATGGGTTATGTAGGAAATGATTTAAGAGTGTGGGTTTGAATGCAATATTTCCTAACACTTATACCATATTAACTTCTAGGATTGGCATATCATCATGCATTTCTTTTACACTGTCTAGAGTTAGACCTAGTCTTTGTGCCAAATTGGAAACCTTCTCCACTATTTAGTTCCAAATCCTTTTAAGATCATTTTCATCTCTTCTCATAAATGTAGTTACTGTTTTCTTTGTTTATAGCTCTTTGTTGTACAACTGAGCCAATGTGGCTTTATTTTCATTCGAGAGGGGTGCACTAACCTTCTCCAGAGCAATAGATCTCAATTTTTCTTCTTCATCGATGGCCTCCTGTCTTCTTGCATACAATACATCCCACAACTCCATAGGCAATTTTTTTTCAATATCTTTCATACTAACTTCAAAAGTAGTAGTGTATTTTATAATCGCTTCTTTTGTAGTGGCCTTTATTTCATCAGTAATAGTATACAAAGCAACAATTTTCTCTAGCATCTCATGTTCTACAATCCCATTGAATAAGGAATCTAATTTCATAGGGCTATGTGTCCTTATCAAAGGGGAATACTTACCCTTATTCTTCTTCTTTGATTTTGATGACATTTTTCCTATACCAGATTATGGCTTCTTCTCTCTCATTTGTATTTTATAGCCTTATTTTTCTTTTTCATTCTCCTTCTCACTATTAGTGTCAACAATGTCTACTTTTTGCCAATGAGAAGGGCTTGCAAACCATTATTATGTTATAATAGTTCCAAGGAAATAAAAAAATTTAGCTACCTCATACAAGGGACCTATTCATAGTTCCATGTATAAAAATATTAAGGTGAATAACATAAAAAAATATTAGCATGCATATTTTAATGACCAATTAAAAGGGATAGACCTAGAGAAGAGAACGAGACCATTTAAATTAATGAAAATCAATGAAACAATATTATGTAGTCACAGTGACAAGATATTTGATAAGGAAAGTATAGCGAGAAGGAATATACTAGAAGATGTTGTAGTGTTGTATAAAGAACATGTGGAAAAACACCAATCAAATAATAGCTATGAAGATTGCAAGAATTCACGAGCCTTATCATACACCCTCAAAAACACCTAATTCAGTTAAAACTAAAAATTTAAATATGCTTTATATCCATGATAGTGGTAATATTAAGGTATTAAAGAGACGTTGAGGAGAATAAGGGTCTTTTTGTCCAGTTAAGACACATGTAGCAGCAATTTCCAACACCTTGCAAAAATCTATGAGAGTGGAGGTTATTTATTAGGGCCCTTCTAGGAGCATCCAAAACAAATGGAGTTGATCAAGTCAAGGATTCCTTCCCACATTTCCTTATTAGATATTTTAAAGGAGTCAAACTAGAGGTTAGCTCCCATGTACCAAAGAAATTTTGTCAAACAATCAAGGAAAACATCCTCATCTATAACAAGATATGTTCTGTTTATTCACTCATACTACTGGATATGCCAAAGGGTACACATAATAAAGTGTAGAAGAGAATTGTATTAAAGGGTATATTCATTGTAACATCATGATTATCATCTTATAAGAATTTTAAAATAACCTTTTTCGTGAGAAAATATTGTAATAATAATTTTTGTATAGTTGTATTTATCTTTTGGATTAGTAAAGAACAACATTTTTCCTTCTCAAATTTGTATACTATTCAATCTTATGGTAGTGATTAATCCTATCTTGTGATGGAAGGATTTGCCCCTATTTTATTATCTCATTCTTATTTCCTTTATCTAATAGTACATGTTATATAAGTTATAGCTTGTGGTTATCAATTTAGACAACTTTCAATTGTGAGAAGACTTTCATTGGAAGGATTATAAATTTTAAATCTAGTTATGAATTACTTAACATAAATGTATGTCCAAAATTAGTTGTGTATGATGGTTCATTGGTTTGGTCTAATTGTGTATATATATATGCAAGTGAAAATCTCTTTGAAAATTTCTTATGTAACATCTCATTTTTATGTTCTAAGTTTAGTTCTAGAATTAACCTTTATCTTTCTCGTACAACAATAACCATAATTTTTGAAGCACTATGTAGATGAATCGACTCTCTTCGGAGATTCACTCCCTCCTTTACATCACACATAGCCTAGGAGGTCTTTCCATGGTATCAATTGAAGAGATAGTTAACCTATTACTTTCTCAAGGGTGTAATTTAGTTTTACATTAATTACATCATCAACACATTATATCATTAGCATTATCCTTACTATGAAAGTTCCTTCCCTTATTGAATAAAATATTTATCCAATACCCAAATATAGTCTGGTGAAATTTGTTTGAAACTATATAATGTTGAAATTACCACTCCCTTTTACTATTTTTACATCCTGTTGACATCATTATCAAAACTATTCACCCAAATTGATTATTAAAGCTTAAAATTTTACTTCACTTGATATTATCCATAAATATAGTTGTGCTTAAATTTCTCACATATTAGAAAATTGACTTGGAACTAGTTTGCAGATTAATGAATTAAAACTAGTTGTAAGATATTTGGTTCAACAACAATGTTTCACAAGTCCATTTATAGATCAAAAACCTAGATTATCATAACTTAACTAATTTTCATCCAATATCCACCAAATTCAAATTGCATGTACCCATTAAGCCCTTCTACAAGGTGATTCCTTAATTTTCCCATTATGAATATGAAAATTCCTTAACAACACTATGGAAATTTTAATTTAAACTTAACAAAAGTGAACTAAAACTATTTAAATGAAACCTAAAAGTTATTTTGAATGATGGAAGATTGCTTGTGGACCTAAATAGTCCTACATTAGAAATATGCATTCTTATGGGTAAAAAAGTATAGAATTTTTATTGAAATTCATTCAAAAACATAGGAAAAAACTAATAGAGAATGAAAACAAGTATACTAATGAACATGTTGAAAACTAGGTTGAACAAATTTATGCTATGTCATAAGTTTTGGTTTTATTTGTGAAAATAAAAAATTCAAGGAAGAGAAAAGTTTTAGTGTAATTAATTATTTATTACACTCGCACAAGTTAAATTAGGTCTTGCATAATTTAGTCCTAGGCTGCATTTTTAATAAATCATTTAATAATGGGCTAATGTCCCCTTCCATGTTTGTAGGGATAAGATTCATTCTAGAAGATGAGTTGTCCTTCTAGAACTTATCTCAACATTTAATAATTTCCTAGATAGGGTTCACATGTTGTCGCATGTTGTTAGATCATGACACATGACAACATCTAATGCATTTTAGGTTTTCTTTTTTGCCTATATCATCAGGCATCTTGTTCATTTGTAACATATCATATCAATCAAATATCAATCTATGATCTAATGTTGTAGATCAATAATAATCTCTCTTTGCAGCCCTTAGTTGCAACTCTTTCTGTGTGGTGTAATTTCTCTTGGCAAGATCCTTTGAAGTGTACGTAGCTTCATTGGATGATTCAATATCCATTATTTCAACATGATATCAGAGCATGTTGAATTCAAACAAAAAGAAGTTGAAACCTCTAGGTTATGGTCCATTTCTCCTTTTGGAGTGGAAATAAATTATTGGATTTCATATTTATTTGCCACCATATACATATATACTTAGTGGTGAATGTTGAAAAAATTATGTTTCTTTGAACCCTCTATATTGGACAAGGAGGAAGATGCATTTTTTCCTTCAAGTGATAATCTTTCTTCATGGGTCTTGCAAAAACTATAACACAATGTGGTTCTCTTACTTGGAAAGAAATAAAAAACTGATAGAGGGTTTTAAACACTTCATTTATTAGTATAAGGAGTCAATTTTTTAGTAAACCAAATTATATATAGAGAAGGATGTGCTTGAAAGAAGTTCCCACAGCCACTGAGTCCCTAAGACTTTTGGAAGGTATGATATTTGAAAGATATTTAACTTCATGATTACAAACTAATGTTTGGAAATAAGTGTTTTAGAACTTGACTTCAAACGAAGGTTGCGTTTCATTGACATTAAAGTTGAAGAAACTTCTATACAAATTAGTTGTAGAATTAAGATGATCTAAAGAATATTAGGGAATAAAAGATAGGTGTAAAAAATCTCTAGAGAACATTTTTGCATTTTTATAGATTTTCATAGCTGGAAAAATGTGTCACTGATTGTGGTGAAAACATAAATGGCCCCTGTGAAATTGAGCCTTAAAAAATCATGGAATGCAAAGGGTTTTGTTGAAACTTCACCAGCTCTCACCCCATTCTCTGCCCATGTCCTAATCACAATATATTACCTTTTCCTTTTCTCTCACAATGGTCCACAGCCGTTTCCTTTCTCTTTCAGTCCCAGAGTACTTTAAAATTCTCTCCGCCCATGATTCTTTGCATTGATTGGCTGATCCTTTTGCCAGCGATTTGATTCTAACTACACCATCATGTCCACGGATAGTAACGTAAAACAACTATGTACTTCACGTCGTTTTACCTTTTAAGAATGTTGATCTGCACTGGTACGTACCCTGATTCTGCTTTTGTTTTTGTTTTTCACATGTAATATTGTTTCTTAGTAAGAGTTTGTATTTTTTGCATTTATTTTTCAGTTTTGATCACAATGGATTTATTTTTCAGTCAAATGAAATCATTCCGTTTTGATCACAATGGATTGAATTTTCAGTCTCCATAAGAGATGCTACCGTTGAGATACAGATATTGTAATCCGGTCAATGTTGTTAATATCTCAAATGGAATTGGTCCTTCAAGACAGAGATAAAACACACAAGATCTAGTGCTTTAAGCCTTGAGGGATGACACCACTGAATTTATTGAAGATGTTGAGTTTCTGCAAGTTATGCAAGGAACTCAACTCTGGTGGAATGCTTCCTGTTCAATCGGAGTTCTACAACATTTGCGCACACAGACAGACTAGTTGGACTGTTTTCATAGAGCTTAATGTAGTGCAGCTTTGCTCTTGGGGAATGAGGGCAGAGAAACGATTATTAGAGAGGTCGAGAAAAAATTCACTGCACACCTTACATTTAAGGCCAATAGAACCAGGGCGTTCATTTTCATTTTGTTGCACTGTTTGGGAGTCTTGCGTTCTAGAGTCGTTTGCATTCCATACATTCTTCTACAAACTTTGCTTTTAGTTCCTGATCAAGTAGATCTTGCACAGCAGGGTATATGGATCCCTTTGACTCCAGACCCCCTTCAGTCAACAACTTTTTACATGCAGCAATTCGCACCAGATATTCTTATCGTCAGATTAAAAGGTACAGCTCGTGGGATTGCATGACTGGAGAAGCAGGATATTGCATTACATGACATAAAACCTCATAATGTATTTCTCGATGTCAATTACGTGTTAAACTCTTTGTTGGAGGTAATCTTTATTTAAGCAATGTATGTAAAAAATTACAGCACTAGAAAGAAGTGTTATTTATTTGATATTATATTCTGTGGAAAATTTCGATATATGGAAACATTTGAATTTTTATTTTTTGAACGAACAGGCAAGGGAGATAAACAGAGCACAGAAAAACAGAGATAAAATGCCGACAGATAATTTGAAATTGATTTATATTTTCAAAACATACAGACTAACTTGATTACATTCATAGAGATGCTGCTGTTTTCTTTCACAAAAAAAAGTAGTATATGCAGAGGCTCATGTTCGGTGACTATTTCTTCATAGCTACTGCTACAACAGAGTATTTTCTTCTATTTCGAAAGAACATTCCCACATAACAAAAGACTACCTAAACCTACGTATATACCCAGCAAAAGGAGCGAATAAAAAACTATTAATTTTGTATTTAATAATGTTGTGTGAATATTTTCCCAAGGAGATTATGCAAATGGATTCTCATTTAAATCCATCCTACACATAGTGAATGTGAAACTGGATGAAATGAAACTGAGTTGGAGAGGGAAAGTTTCACACTTGAATAGTCAATGAAGACAAAGGTGATAGTGAGAGAGAGTGAATGGTCTACAGAGGAGTAATTAATAGGGTAGTAATTATTTTCAATGCTCTTCTTTAATCAAAATTGCTACCATCCATGATGTCCAAACTATCTTTCATGGAAAAAACTTTTCTTTTCCAATGGTTGGGTGAATACTATTTTTCAAACTTCAATATTTCAAAAACAAAATTTCCATCATTGGTTAAATCCCTTATGAAGTGACACTTTGTGTCAATGCATTTACTTCTCTTCTGAATCACTAAGTTTTTGGATAGTGCAATTGCAAAGTTGTTGTCACAATATATTTTAGTTGTTTCTTCTTGTTCATGCATTAAGTCTTTCAATACTCTTCACATCCAAATTGTGTGACATGATGCACCTGTTGTTGCTACATATTCAACTTCAGTTGTGGAAAGGGGAATAATAGGTTGTTTTTTTGGAAGTCCATGAAATCTCTCTTGAACTCAAATGAAACACATAACTTGATGTGCTCTTTCTATCATCTACACTTTCTATAATCTACACTTTCTTTCCAGTCATTGTCCATATATCCAACTAGCTTAAACTCATTTGTTGCACTATAAAAAATACTATATTCCTTGGTTCCATGAATATACCTTAGGATTCTTTTAGCTGCTAGCCAATGTGTCTCCTTAGGAGTCTCCATAAATCTTGAAACCAAACTCGTTGCATACATTATATTAGGTCTAGTTATTGTCAAATACATTAAACTTCCAACCATGCTTTTGTACAAAGTTGGATTCACATTATTGCTACAATATTCTTTATTCAATTTCAAACATATGGTCATTGGTGTTGGTGCAAAATTATTATTTTCTATTTTAAACCTCTTAAAAAAAATTGATGCATAATTTGATTGTGAAATAAAGGTGTCATGTTTATTTTGTTTTATTTCTATGCCTAGAAAGCACCTTAATAACCCTAAATCTATCATCTTGAACTTATTTTTCATAGCCTCTTCCAAATCAACAATGAGTAAATCATCTATATAAAAATCAACAATTAAAAACTTACCATCATTTGCCTTGATGTAGAGAGCTAGCTCACCACTGCTTTTACTAAATTCATTGCTCAAAATATGAGTCTATTCTACTATACCATGTCCATGGTGCTTGCTTCAACCCATAAAGATAATTTTCACCCAACACTTTATTTTTTTTCCCTAGAGCCTCATATCCAAGTGGCTACTCCACATTAACTTCATCTTTTAATACTAAATTTGAGAAGGTTGAATTCACATTTATTTGATATACCTTCCACTTGTGTTGGTCTACTATTGCTATGACTACTGTCATGATCTCTATTCTTACAACTAGAGCATATTTTTCATCATAATATCTTCTAGAGGGTTATTTGTATCCCTTAATAACCATCCTTTCTTTATGCCTTGTAATCCTTTCTTCAACATTATTTTTAGTCTCATAACACACTCTAATCATATCACCTCTTTTCCTTATGGAAGAATCACTTATTCCCATGTTTGATTATTTTCTATAGCTTTTTTTTCTTCATCCATTGCATATTCCCATTCATCATCATTAATTGCATCTTCAAAGTGAATAGGATCATCTACATATGAATATAAAAGCAAAAAGAGAATTTAGACTTCCATTATTCTCACCTTCATTTTGCTCATAAATATCTATCATACTTCTAATTTTTTGTCTCCTCAAGCTTCCAAATGTTGGATTTGATGTGTCACTTGAGGTTGAACTTGTAGATTATTGAATTGATGGCCTTGCACCAAGAATGCCTATTGCTAATGGTGTTTGGTGTAAACTTGAAGGAGCACTTTCTTGAATGAATGGGGTTATCCTTGTACTTGTTTAAGGTGTCAATTGAGGACCACTCTATTAAGCTTGATTGGGAGTAGAATGAGTCACTATAGTTGGAATACCTATTGATATCAATTCTTCTTTATTAGCTTGTGATAAACTTATTGTTGCATTCATTGTTTTCTCCAAGATTTCATCCCATGCTTCCTCTTCTATGTTACACATCTCTTGTAATTATAGCCTTTTATTGTTATTGAATTGTATAACTTGTATTCCTTTGATCCATCATTATATGCCACAAATATGAATTTTTCTCCCTTCTTGTCTAATTTATTTCTCACTTTATTTGGGACATGTTACATATGCCACACATCCAAACACTCTCATATGAGAAACACTATATTTTGTTCCACTCCATGCTTCTTCTATAATTATATTTTTTACACTTTTATTTGAACATCTGTTCATTATGTAGGTTACACATGCTACAACTTGAGCCCAATATTTATTTGACAAATGCTTTGCTTTTAACATGCTCCTAACAATTTCCATAAGTGTTCTATTTTTCCTTTCAGTACACCATTTTGTTGAGGTGTGTATCTAGAAATGAAATTCTTTTGAATTCCATGATCTTTGCAAAGCCTTAGGAAGTTATTTGAGATGTATTCACCATCTCTACTTGTTCTGAATGCTTTGATGTAGTGCACAATTTTCTTCTCAACAAGAACCTTAAATTGATGAAAGAACTTAAATACTTCATTCTTATGTCTTAAAAAGTGGACCCATGCTTTTCTTGCGTAATCATCAATTAATTTCAAGTAGTAATATCTTCCACCAAATGAGGGTGTTTGTATTGGCCTACACAAATTTTCATGGAAAATATCTAATGTTTCCTTTTCCCTTATTAACTTACTTGCTAGAAATTATTCTTTATGTTCCTTATCCAAAACACACCTTTCACATAATATTTTTGGTTTTACTATAAGTGGAAAAACCTTTAACATGATTTTTCTATGGAGCATGTTAAAACCTCCAAGGTTTAGGTTTCCAAATCATAGATGTCATAACTAATTCTCATCTTTTATTTCTGTTAGAAAGATTACTTGAGTGACTATTGTAATTTTTCCTTCATCCACTTCTAGATTCATTGAGGGGTGTGCTTGGGTGAATTCTAGGTTCATCCACTACTGTATAGATGATTTGTGGGCACAATTTTCAGCGATAGGACAAGAATGGATGGAGAAGCTCGCTAGTGAAGGTATGAAGTCAAATGTGACAACGAAAGATATAAAGATGAAGTTGGAAGTTTATGATAAAGAAGCTATTGCTATGGAAAAGGAAAAGAAGATTGACTTACCTTCAAGAACAACTTGGAAGAAGCTTGAGGAGAATACATGCAAGGTGAAAGGTAGGAAAGTTGATGTGAATGATTTAAATTATGATGTTTTTGAATCTTTGAATGAAATTGTTGAAGGAAAGAGTTTCAAAATTGTTGAAGGGGAGAGTTTAAAGCAATAAGTTGAAAAGGATGTGGAACCCAATAGTGACAGTTATATATATGAATGCGAGATGGAGTTCTAGAGGCTTGTAAATGAAAAAGACATACGAAAGAGAAGATACAAAAAGAAAAAGGAAAACAAACGAACACAGATTGAATGCATGGCAGTTGTTTCAGAGAGATGTTGGAAGATGTGAAAGAAAAAAAATAGAGAAATGAGTTCTGGTTGATGACTTCATGTGTAGGAGCACATGTTTCTTTGTCTCTTGGGGAGCCTAATGCAGGGGCATCGTATAATTTGGTTTGCAATTTTTTCAGTTTTGATTTTTGTTTTCTTTTTACCTTGTTTCCTTCAACCTTGACATGTGGCGAATGCTTATGGAGCAGCAAGATGAATATGCCCTTCTATTTGTACAAGGCAGTTACATCGTGGAAGAAAAGGAAAGCAACAAACAACTGTTCTAGGGAAAGAAAGTGATAGGTCTGGGTAGGAAGTGAATAGATGGAGGAAAAAGCAATAGTTTTTGAAAAAGAGAGACAGTGTGGAGGTTTCTGCCCGTAAGAGGAAAGGATATGAATTTGGGAAAAGGCAATCTGAGCTGGGAGGTTGAGAGGAACAGATGGAAATTGATCTATCTTCTTGGAAAGGGATAAAAAACACAAACAATAAATTGATCTATCTTCTTGGAAAGGGATAAAAAACACAAACAAAATTGAGGCAGATTGAAGAAGATTGTTTGAATTATCGTAGAGGGAGAAAAAGAACAGGCGCGATGGAGGAATATGGAAGTGGCAGGAAATCTAGTCGAGCATTGGGTTGAAGACAATGAAAACACATATTGGAACATGAGTGGTTAATTATCCATATATATTGCTTAGTACCTGTGTATGATTGTTATGTGTGAATTGGAGGAGGGATGTATGAAGAACTCAACGTTGGGGGACAAAGGAGAGATCACGCAAGAAACTAAAGGAGTTGCAGATTGTAAAAGTACGCGAAATATATGTGGGGATTTAATTGATAAAGTGATATGAATTTATTTCCATTGGATTTGTGTTATTCTGAGTTGGTTTAAATTCTAGTTCCTGATGTGTTACATAGTGTTTATTAATGTCTTTAGAAGCTCGTGGTGTCACTATTTGTTTGATATAGCACCTATAGTCGTCTTTCTCTTGGTATCAGAGGATTGTGTCTGTGAATGTGATATCATCATCAGAAGTAAGCACGTAGACGTCATATTAACATACCACACAAAGTAGCAGAAAGGATCAAGCACACAAGCCAAAAAGATGCCAAAACAACAAACAAAATAGAAGCTAAAACAACTACTTTTTAGAGGAACTAATGAGATCCCAATTTGTCTTCAACATTTCAATAGCAGTTTTCTAGTCCTTCTACTTCTCATTATCAGTCTCCAAAGTTCTTTGAATTGTATCCTCCCGCTTTTTCCCAATATTCCTCTTAATTTTCCTTATCTTGGATTTACAAGATAGTATAATCATGCTTGTTGTTTTCTATCACATTAATAACTATAATTAAATTTGATATTACTCTTGATCTAGAGGTTAGTATATAAATCATTAATTATTGAACTAGGAACATTATTTCTTATTTATTTTATCTACTATAGATCCATTGCAATTTACAATTTCTAAATCCCTGAAAAGCATAACATTATTGCCTAGAAGATGAATGCAGTTATATACATTTAGATAAGAAAAAACTTATTTGTGTTCTTTTCTAGAAATCTTAAAGGAATCTATTCATTAACTAGTATATTCACTTACCATATGTAGGTTGGATCATATTTAAAATAGTGTTTTGATGTTGGAAAATTTTCTTGTGTGTAATTAATTTCTAGTTTTGGTTGTTCAAGAAATAGTAATGAAGTGTTTAAAATTCTAAATGAGAAATTCATGAAAATATAATTATCTTAATTTCTAAATTAATGAAATAGTACTACTTTGGTTGATTTCTATAATTTCCTTCCATAAAGAGTGTAAAATTATTTTACTTTCAAATTAGCTCATTTGTGTTAATCCTTCATAAAATAAAATATTATATTGCTTATTTTGTTGTTTAAGCATACATACACACAAACAGATTTAGTTGGGCATGTACTAGAACCCATATTAAAATTATTTTTTGTTCTATAATGTTATTGCATTTTAGTTCAAGTTGTGTTTATAGATTTATGATAACAAGTCTTAATACTTTGAATAAAGTTATACCAATACAATATTTTTGAGTTTTTTTCTTAAAATTAGAAAGTGAATATAGATTTATTTTTAAGATAGATATGTGTTACTTTTTTGGTCTTTTTAAATTTTAGTAAATTATTAGTTTTAAATATTGTAATTTAAAAAAATGATTATTTTAGAAATTGATTTGTATATCAAAGTATTTTGAAATGAATATTTATGATTTTATTATTGAAATAAAGTTCTAGATTATTATATTATCTTCATATAAAATTTATTTAAGTTTGAATTTACTTTACACACTTGTTTGAAAAAGAGAATTACATCCATCATAAGATAAATATTAGTAAAAATGGACTTTAATAGGTTTGCATTCTCCATTATTTAGTCTCACCCACTTTGTAGTTCACTGATGACCACTTTATTTGGAGTAGATTCAACTCACGTGTCATAACTTATATGGGTGATCTAATAGATAGATAGGATATTAGTTGATAAGGAAGGCACACATAGAACATCATGAAACTTGTGTACCATCACCAACTTCAACATAACACATCCCAAGGACCTCTTATATTGAATCATTAACCATAAAAATGCCAAGCACAACACATGGATCTAAGGATGAGAAAATTTCTTGTGTATTATCCATGTAGTGATAAGCATCTGAGTCAATAACCCAAGTATTGGGTCATGAAACTATTGAAACAAGGGCTTTACCCTTTCCTTTTCCCTTTTATAATTTGTATCCTTTGTAAAATCTCCTAATGAAGCCTTCATTGTTGAATTTGGTACCTTATTATTATTTTCAAGAAGATGAGTGAGATGAACTTTTTTATTTTTTAGATTCGTATGCTTATAATGACTATATTTCTTACAAAAGACACACTCAACCTTCTCTTTCTCAAAATTATCTTCTTTAGAAGAAGAGATTCTACAAGCTACATGTGAGGATGTTGGATTATCATCTTGTTTCTTCTCTCCTTGGTTTTCCTATTTCTTATTTTGTTTACTTGAACTTTTATAATCTTTAGTACCCTAATTTGTAGCCAAGACTTGACACTTATAAGGTTTTTTTAATCCCATTTGAACCAACTTATCTTTCTCCTTTGTGAGTTCAATAGCAAACACATCAAGACAAGACATTGTGTAGGAGGTTATTAAAGCACATTTAGTCACATAAAATGTCAAAATAAAAATTTAATACTTTGGACCAAGTTTGAAGATAATACTCAAAATCGATCACTTATCTTCCTTCTCTATTCAATAATAATTCAATTTCAATCTTAAATTTTAGTTTAGTGAAGAAATCATGATAGTATCAAAATTAGAAAGACTTAACCTTACAAGCTAGTTCTCTAATTGATAGCCTCTTAATTCATCTTTCTTACCAAATATTTTTTCCAATGTGGTCCATACATCATTTGGTGTAGTAGAAAATTCAATATGAAATAAAAAACCAAGAGATACAAATATACACAAGGTTTTAAATGCTCCATCATACTTATTATGTCATTTTGGATTTTTTGCATCTATTATGGGTTCAATTTCAAGTCCCATTGTTACCCTATGCAATCCTTTTTATTTTAGTAGATAGTAATTTTATTTTTCAATTCAAAATAGTTTTAGGGTGTTAGAGGAAGAACTATTACTTCATCCATTTTAGGTAGAAAGTAATATTGTTTGTGAGTGCACAAAGAGAATGAAAAATACAAGAAAGACACCAAAATACACTACACCTTTCCACTAATCTTTGAAAGGTGGTTGTAGAAGTTAAGAGATTAAAGTCTTTTACAAATGCTAGCAGATAGTATAATAAAATACTAGTTGATAAGCCTTAAAAAATATGAATAATGAAAATCACATCAATCCTAAAAAACCCTACAAGGAGGATTATTTGCTAGCTTTTCCTAGTATTTCCTTAAAGACATATGCATTCAAGGAACTAAGGTTGCACTCAATTAAAAAAATTGAATAATAAATTGATGAGAAATTGTATACAAGTATATGGTTGATGAGAATGAATAGTGTATGATATTGTTTCAAGGAGCTTGCAAGGAAGCTAGTGTTCCAAGACATGAAACAATAAAGATAACAAATGCTTCATTGTCTGAATCATGATAAAGAGTCTATTATAAAAAGGAAATAGTTTATCAGATAGTCCATCATAGGATTTCATTACTTCATATACCTTCCCACCTATAATTGATCCTAGCCACTCATAGGTAACAATATATGAGTAAGGTTTTGTTTGAGGAGAAAAAGGACATAGCTAGAAGAAATTTAAGAAATATAACCTTATAAGAATGAAGAAAATCTATAGGATAGTGAGTATCATGGAATGGTATTCAAAAGACAACCAAAGATTTAAGACAACTTTCAAAGCATCATAAGCATTGTCAAGATTGTATCACTTCTTCGAGTACCAAATAAATACATTGTGATTCCACTACTTCTTAACTTTTGAAAAAACAACCTTTTCGTTGTTGAATGAGGAACTATGACAATTTTTTTTATTAATATGATTGAAATTGACATGATATTAATCAACTATGACATAAACCTTTGCAAAATTATTTTTCAATCTATCATGGAATTAATAGATTATGACTAAGACATTATCATAGTCCTAATATGAGAATCAACTTCTATATCATGTAAATGAAATGAAATTAAGATTATTCCTATAGAGGTTGTGACTGACTTATATAAAGGATTTTAACAATGAGAAGGGCTTGCAAACCATTATTATGTTATAATAGTTACATGGAAATACAAATTTTTAGCTACATTGTAGGTATTATAACCTCTTACAAGGGACCTATTCATAGTTCCATGTATAAAAACATTAAGGTAGATAACATAAAAAAATACTAGCATGCTTTTTTTAGTGACCAATTAAAAGGGATAGATCTAGAGAAGAGAATGGGACCATTAAGCCCTTCTACAAGGTGATTCCTTAATTTTCCCATTATGAATATGAAAATTCCTTAACAACACTATTAAAATTTTAATTTAAACTTAACAAAAGTGAACTAAAACTAAAATGAAACCTGAAAGTTATTTTCAATTATGCAAGATTGTTTGTGGACCTGAATGGTCCTACATTAGAAATATACATTCTTAGGGGTAAAAAAGTATAGAACTTTTATTGAAATTCATCAAAAAAACGTAGGAAAAAACTAATAGAGAATGAAAATAAGTATACTAATGAACCTGTTGAAAAGTAGGTTAAACACAAATTTAAGCTATGGCATAAGTTTTGGTTTTATTTGTGAAAATAATGAATTCAAGGGAGAGAAGAAGTCGAAACCTCTAGATTATGGTCCATTTCTCCTTTTGGAGTGGAAAGAAAATATTGGATTTCATATATTTATTTGCCACCATATACATATATGTACTTACTGGTGAATGTTGAAAAAATTATGTTTCTTTGAACCCTCGATATTGGACAAGGAGGAAGATGCATTTTTTCCTTCAAGTGATAATCTTTCTTCATGGGTCTTGGAAAAACTATAGCACAATGTGGTTCTCTTACTTGAAAAGAAATAAAAAACTGATAGAGGGTTTCAAACACTTCGTTTATTAGCATTAAGAGTTGATTTTTTTAGTAAACCAAATTATATATAGAGAAGGATGTGCTTGAAAGAAGTTCCCATAGCGAGTGAGTCCCTAAGACTTTTGGGAGGTATGATATTTGAAAGCTATTCAATTTCATGATTACAAACTAATGTTTGGAAATAATGTTTTAGAACTTGACTTCACATGAAGATTGTGTTTCATTGGCATTAAAGTTCAAGAAGCTTCTCCTTTTCCTTTTCTCTCACAATGATCCACAGCCGTTTCCTTTCTCTTTCAGTCCCAGAGTACTTTAAAATTCTCTTTCCGCCCATGATTCTTTGCATTGATTGGCCAATCCTTTTGCCAGCGATTTGATTCTAACTACATGTCCACGGATAGCAACGTAAAACAACTATGTACTTCACACACTTTGGAGTCGTTTTACCTTTTAAGAATGTTGATCTGCACTGGTACCTACCCTCATCCTGATTTTGTTTGTGTTTTTCACAGGTAATATTGTTTTTTTTTGTAGGAGTTTGTTTTTTTAACATTTTTTATCACAATGGATTTATTTTTCAGTCAAACGCAGTCTTTCAGTTTTGACCACAATGGATTGAATTTTCAGTCTCCATAAGAGATGCTATCGTTGAGATACAGATATTGTAATCTGGTCAATGTTGTTAATATCTGAGATGGAATTGGTCCTTCAAGACAGAGATAAAACACGCAAGATCTAGTGTTTCTGCAAGTTCTGCAACGCAGACAGACTAGCTGGACTGTTTTCATAGAGCTTAATGTAGTGCAGCTTTGCTCTTAGGGAATGAGGGAAGAGAAACGATTATGAGAGAGGTCGAGCATTATAAGGAAGGACAGATTGCTAATATACCTTCCCACCTATAATTGATCCTAGCCACTCATAGGTAATAATGTATGAGTAAGGTTTTGTTCGAGGGAAAAACGGATATAGCTAGAAGAAATTTAAGAAATATTATAGCCCAATAAGAATGAAGAAAATCTATAGGATAGCAAGTATCATGGAATGGTATTCAAAAGACAGGCGAAGATTTAAGGCAGCTTTCAAAGCATCATAAGCATTATCAAGATCGTATCACTTCTTCGAATACCAAATAAATACATTGTGATTCCACTACTTCCTAACTTTTGAAAAAACAACCTTTACATTGTTGAATGAGGCACTGTGATAGTTTTTCTGACAATAGTCATTAATATGATTGAAATTGACATGATATTAATCAACTATGACATAAACCTTTGCAAAATCAATTTTCAATCTATCATGGCATCAATAGATTATGACTAAGACATGATCATAGTCCTAACGATGAGAATCAACTTATATATCACGTAAATGAAATAAAATTAAGATTATTCCTATAGAGGTTGTGAATGACTTATATAAAGGATTTTAGCAATGAGAAGGGCTTGCAAACCATTATTATGTTATAATAGTTACATGGAAATATGAATTTTTAGCTACGTTGTAGGTATTATAACCTCTTACAAGGGACCGTAGAAAAGGGACAGACCTAGAGAAGAGAACGGGGCCATTAAAATTCATGAAAATCAATGAAATGATAGTACGTAGTCACAGTGGCAAGATATTTGATAAGGAAAGTATAGTGAGAAGGAATCATACTGGAAGATGTTGTAGTGTTGTATAAAGAACATGTGGAAAAACACGAATCAAATAATAGATATGAAGATTGCAAGAATTCATGAGCCTTATCATACACCCTCAAAAACACCTAATTAAGTTGAAAATCCATGATAGTGGTAATATTAAGGAATTAAAGAGAAGTTGAGGAGAATAAGGGTCTTTTTGTCCAGTTAAGACACATGTAGCAGCAATTTCCAACACCTCACAAAAATCTATGAGAATGGAGGTTACTTATTAGGACCCTTCTAGGAGCATCCAAAATAAATGGAGTTGATCAAGTCAAGGATTCCCTCCCACAGTTCCTTGTTAGAGATTTTAAAGGAATCAAACTAGAGGTTAGTTCCCATGTACCAAAGAAATTTGGTCAAACAATCAAGGAAACCATATGTTCCCTTTATTTGTTGGATATGCCAAAGGGTACACATAATAAAGGCAGAAGAGAATTATATTAAAGGGTATATTCATTGTAACATCATGATTATCATTCTACAAGAATTTTAAAAGAACCTTTTCATGAGAAAACATTGTAATAATGATTTTTGTATAACTGTTTTTATCTTTTGGATTAATAAAGAACAACATTTTGCCTTCTCAAATTTGTATACTATTCAATTTTATGATAGTGATTAATTCTATCTTGTGATGGAAGGATTTGTCCCTATTTTATTATCTCATTCTTATTTTCTTTATATAATAGTACATGTTATAGGTTATAGCTTGTGGTTATCAAATTTAGATAACTTTCAATTGTGAGAAGCCTTTCATTGGAATGTCTATAAATTTTAAATCTAGTTATGAATTACTTAATGCAAAAGTATGTCCAATATGAGTTGTGTATGATGGTTTATTGGGTTGGTCTAATTGTGTATATATATGCAAGTGAAAATCTATCAAATTTCTTATGTAACACCTCATTTTTTATGTTCTAAGTTTAGTTCTAGAGTTAACTTTTATCTTTCTAATACAACAATAAGAGTAATTTTTGAAGTACTATGTAGATGAATCAACTCTCTTAGGAAATTCACTCCCACCTTTACGTCACCCATAGCCTAGGAGGTCTTTCCATGGTAGCAATTGAAGAGATAGTTGGCCTATTACTTTCTCAAGGGTGCAATTTAGTTTTACATTAATTACATCATTGACAACACATTATATCATTAACATTATCCTTATTATGAAAGTTCCTTCCCTTACTGAATAAAATCTTTATCCAATACTCAAATATGGTCTAGTGAATTTTGTTTGCAAACTATATAATGTTGAAATTAATATTCCCTTTTACTATTTTTACATCCACTTGACATCATTATCAAAACTATTCACCCAAATTGATTATTAAAACTTAAAATTTTACTTCACTTGATATTGTCCATAAATATAGTTGCACTGAAATTTCTCACAAAGTAGAAAATTGACTTGGAACTAGTTTGTGGATTAACAAATTTAAACTACTTGTAAGATATTTGGTTCAACAAAAATGTTTCACAAGTCCATTTATAGACCAAAAACCTAGATTCTCATAACTTAACTAATTTTCATCCAATATTCACCAAATTCAAACTGCATGTACCCATTAAACCCTTCTATAAGGTGATTCCTTAATTTTCCCATTATGAATATGAAAATTCCTTAACAACACTATGAAAATTTTAATTTAAACTTAACGAAAGTGAACTAAAACTAAAATGAAACCTGAAAGTTATTATGAATAATGCAAGATTGCTCG
Organism: Sequoia sempervirens; assembly: GCA_007258455.2. Classification (NCBI taxonomy): domain Eukaryota; kingdom Viridiplantae; phylum Streptophyta; class Pinopsida; order Cupressales; family Cupressaceae; genus Sequoia; species Sequoia sempervirens. The sequence goes on from VDFB02256132.1 coordinate 148,283,715, forward strand.
TGGATCTGAATGGTCCTACATTAGAAATATACATTCTTAGGGGTTAAAAAGTATAGAAATTTTATTGAAATTCATTAAAAATTGTAGGGAAAAACTAATAGAGAATGAAAAAAAGTATACTAATGAACATGTTGAAAACCAAGTTGAACACAAATTTAAGCTATGTCATAAGTTTTGGTTTTATTTGTGAAAATAACAAATTCAAGGGAGAGAAAAGAAGCCGAAACCTCTAGGTTATGGTCTGTTTCTCCTTTTGGGGTGGAAATAGAATATTGGATTTCATATTTATTTGCCACCATATACATATATACTTACTCGTGAATGTTGAAAAAATTATGTTTCTTTGAACCCTCTATATTGCATAGGGAGGAAGATGTGTTTTTGCCTTCAAGTGATAATCTTTCTTTATGGGTCTTGGAAAAACTATAGCACAATGTGATTCTCTTACTTGGAAAGAAATAAAAAACTGATAGAGGGTTTCAAACACTTCGTTTATTAGCATTAAGAGTCTATTTTTTAGTAAACCGAATTATATATAGAGAAGGATGTGCTTGAAAGAAGTTCCCACAGCCAGTGAGTCCCGAAGACTTTTGAGAGGTATGATATTTGAAAGCTATTCAATTTCACAAACTAATGTTTGGAAATAAGTGTTTTAGAACTTGACTTCACATGAAGATTGTGTTTCATTGGCAATTAAAGTTTAAGAAGCTTCTCCTTTTCCTTTTCTCTCACAATGTGTTTCATTAAGCTTCTCCTTTTCCTTTTCTCTCACAATGTGTTTCATTGGCATTAAAGTTTAAGAAGCTTCTCCTTTTCCTTCTCCTTTTCCTTTTCTCTCACAATGGTCCACAGCCGTTTCCTTTCTCTTTCAGTCCCACAGTACTTTAAAATTCTCTCTCTGCGCATGATTCTTTGCATTGATTGGCCAATCCTTTTGCCAGCGATTTGATTCTAACTACACCATCATGTCCACGGATAGTAACGTAAAACAACTATGTACTTCACACACTTTGGAGTCGTTTTACCTTTTAAGAATGTTGATCTGCACTGGTACCTACCCTCATCCTGATTTTGTTTGTGCTTTTCACATGTAATATTGTTTTTTAGTAGGTGTTTTTATTTTTCAGTTTTGATCACAATGGATTTATTTTTCAGTCTCCATAAGAGATGCTACCGTTGATATACAGATATTGTAATCTGGTCAATGTTGTTAATATCTGAGATGGAATTGGTCCTTCAAGACACAGATAAAACACGCAAGATCTAGTGTTTCTGCAAGTTCTACAACGCAGACAAACTAGCTGGACTGTTTTCATAGAGGTCGAGCATTATAAGGACGGACAGATTACTCACACCATGGTACGCTCTTCCAACTTTCACTTTTAGTTTTCAGATTTATTTCCCTGACAATAATATTTCAGGGGTACGCATTAATGAATTAATAATTATGTTTTGATTTTATTAAATTAATATTTTCCCTGGATTCTTTCCCTCTCTCCCCCTTCTTCATTCTCTATCTTATTTGCTCCATCTCTCCTTTCATCTCTTCTACTCTATATTTCTATCTTTATTTCTCATTCGATTTCTCTATCATCTCTATCCAGCTATGATTTTATAGGTGTTTTGATTTTATTAAATTAATATGTAAAACACAATGTGGGTTTTCAGTTATTTGAATCTCCTTGTTTAAATGTAAAAGGTTGTCTCACGGTGGATTGCTTGCTTCTTAACACCTAGGATTTCACAACATGGAATTTTACAAAAGAGTATGAATGTCTTGAAAACCTTATTATTTCTCATTGATTAAAATTATTTCATATTGGGTGATATTTCAAGCATGATTGAGTCATTGTGTTTACATGGTTGTACTCTATTAAATGGATTTTAGATGGTACCCGCATTGGCATTTGATGATTTACGCTCTAGTATAGATTTGAATATTTTGGTACTTTTGATTGGGGTTTTGCTCTAATTGTTTGTGTTTTTTATTTACAGGGCGAGGACATTCCTTTCACGGAGATGTTGGGCACATTCCTAGTTGCAACAGGAGCCACGGTATGTGTGCACATTGACTGCATTGGTCTATTAGCATTCTCAATTTGTGGATTTGAGTTTTGGGTTCCCTATGCTTATTTAGAGCTATGACAGATTATTGAACTCTAATCGTCATCGAATCTCAAAGGCTTAGTGTTTATACATGTTGCTTGCATATTGAAACCAGCCTTTGGCTACAGTTTGAAACTTTTGAGACATTGGCAAAATGTTATGTTATTGAGTGTTTGAAGGAAATTTGGTTATGCCTGAGGGTTTTATTGTTTTGCAATTTTTTAAAAAGTTTTGTAAACGTAGTCTATATATATATATATATATATGAGAAATAACTCGTAGTCAAGGATGTGATGCTTGAGTTTGTATATTTTGTTGAAAATGTCAGTTGCCAAGTGAATTCAATGCTTAGGGTTCATGGTTGTTCTGTGTTATCTCTGCTTACACTAAAATACTATAAAATATGTTATGCAAAATGAAGCGAATGTTGTTGTGGATGGGAACAAGGATTTTATGGCTTCAAGGAGAGGCAGGGGCAGAGGTCAAACTAAAGTTGTGGAGTCTCCTTCCAAATAGGTTCTCGAATGATTAGTATTTACTAAAATTTGAACTCTTTATCTCATCTTTTGGGATTTAAACTCAGGATTCTGTAATGGAATCCCCAATATATTCATCACTTTAGCTTATCTCACTTGACATATTAGAGGGAGAGGGAGAGATAAAGGTTGATATAAAGAGATAGAAAGGGATAGAAAAGAAGATAAAAAGATAGGAAGATATATGTAAAGAAGGATATGGATAGAAAGAGATAAAGAGATGAGTGAGAGGAAGATTGAGCGAGAAATAAAGATAAAGATAGGGTAGAAGAGATGGAGGGAGAGATGGAGTGAATAAGATATTTAAGAGATAGGGAGATATTTCTAGAGATAGGGAGAGAGATGGATGGGTAGAGAAAGGGAGACATTTCTAGAGATGGAGGAAGAGAGAGGAATATAGATGTAGAAATAGAGATGAATATAGAACAATAGAGGAAGAGTGAAACAAATAGATATAGGTAGAGATGAATATAGAACAAGAAAGGAAGAGGGAGAAAAATAGATTTAAATATAGAGAGCGAGAGAGATAAAGGGATAAATAAAGATAGAGAGAGATATGGAGATAGAGGGAGAGAGATAGAGAGCAATAGATAGAAAGAAATAGATAAAGAGATAAGGAGGGAGAGGGAGAGATAGAGAGAGATATATGGTGAGATAGAGTGATATAAAGATGGAGATATAAGGAGATATATAGAGAGAGGGAGAGAGCTAAAGAGAAAATTAGAGATAAGCAAAGAAATACAAATAAATGGAGGGAGAGATGGAGTGAATAAGATAGAGAATGAAGAAGGGGGGAGAGGGAAAGGATATATATGCATAGGGATAGAGATAGGTAAATATATGTAGAGAGATAGAGAGGGAAGTGAGAGAGGGAGAAAGAGATAGAGGTAGACGTAATGAGGTATAGATAGAGAGGGGGAGGGAGAGATAGGGAGATAGAGATAGAGGGGACAAGAGTGAGATAAATAAGTTGATATAGATAAGTAATAGAGAGGTATAGATAGGTGAAAAAATAAAGAGATAGAGATATCTAGGTAGGGAAGGAGAAAGAGGAAGTGTGTGTATATGAGTTCAAGAGGGATATGGAGAGGGATATATATTTACAAATAGATAGAGAAGGAGGGAGAGGGGGGAGTGAAATAGAGAGAGGTGACAGAAGTAGAGAGAAATAGAAAGGGGGAGTGATAAGGAGAGAGGGAGACATAGGGATAGAGATAGATATAATTTGGGAAATATAGAAGCAATGTGAGAAAGATAGATAACCATATAAAGAGGGGGTGATGGAATGAAAGAGAAAGAGGGAGAGGGAGAAATATAGACAAAAAGATGGAGATTATGAGAGAGGGGGAGATAGAGAGATAGAAAGATAAAGATATAGAAAGTGATATAAAGAGAGAGGTAGAGAGGAATATATAGAGGGGGCAAGAGTGAGAGATATAGGTGGTGATAGAGAAAAGCAATAGAGAGGGGATAGAGGTAGAGAGATAGAGATAGGGTGGGAAGCAAAGGGAGTGTATGTATATAATATTTTTATTTAATAATATGCATCATATTTCATAAGATATATAATAATAAATATAAATTAAATATATTTATATAAAGATAGAGATAGAGAGAGATATATGGTGAGATAGAGTGATATAATGATAGAGATATAAGGAGATATATGGAGAGGGAGAGGGAGAGAGATAAAGAGAAAAATAGAGAGAAGTAGAGAAAGACAAATAGAGATGGAGAGAGAGAGAAATGAACTTAAGATAGAGAATAAAGAAGGGGAAGAGAGGGAAAGGATATATATGTATAGGGATAGAGATAGAGAAATAGATGTAGAGAGATATAGATAGAAAGAGAGGGGGAGGGAGAGATAGGGAGATAGAGATCTAGAGGGGGCAAGAGTGAGAGATAAAGGTGATAGAGATAAGTAATAGAGAGGTATAGATAGGTGAAAAGATAAAGGTAGGGAAGGAGTTCAAGAGGAAGTGTGTGTGTATGAGTGAGAGATATATGGAGAGGGATATATATTTACAAATAGATAGAGAGGGAGGGATGGGGGGAGAGAAATAGAGAGAGGAGAGATAAATAGAGAGAAATAGAAATGGGGAGTGATAAAGAGAGAGGGAGAGATAGGGATAGAGATAGATATAACTTGGGAAATAGAGAAGCGGTGTGAGAAAGATAGATAAACATATAAAGAGAGAGCGATGGAATGAAAGAGAAAGAGGGAGAGGGGGAAATAGAGATAGAAAGAGAGAGAAGATGAGAGAGGGTGATATGGAGAGATAGGAAGATAAAGATATAGGAAGTGATATAGAGGAAATAGGGAGAGAGGAATATATAGAGGGGGCAAGAGTGAGAGATACACGATGTGATAGAGATAGGGTGGGAAGAAAAGAGAGTGTATGTACATATAATATATTATATTATATAATATGCATCATATATATATATATATATATATTTGATACGTAAGAAGTTATGGACATGGGGTCCACTCCCATATATGAAATAGTAAAAAAAAAGGAGAGAATCGCATCAACCCTATAATAGGGGTGCAGACAAGGTTCCCAACTGGGAAACTACATAGCAAAAGAGAAACTATTTCCAATTATAGTTACAAAGCATAAATCTCTTGCCACTAAGTAAGAGGAAAAACATTACCACTCAATCAAAAGATTGTAAAAGAAATCATGTTGCCAAAATTTTCCCCTTCAAGGAGGGCTTTAGAGTCATTTGATGTGGAGGCATATTCTTCCTTTGCTTTACTTCTTTCCAGTCGTGATCTTGTGAAAAACTGTTCGCATTGGATTTCCTTTACAGTCTGACCCGTTTGAGGATTTTGATAATGCTTCCAACTTTTGGGACCACACAACCAAAGAGGGAGAGTTTGGAGATTGAATTTTTGTTGTTTCAAAAGTATCACTAGAAGAGGGCTCCAAGGAACTTTTTTCCCTTTCCACGCAGCTTGAGTTGCTTGGTTGGAGTATCTTTTGAATCCCCTTTGGCTCTTGAGAAGTCTCCTTGACCACCTCCACATTTTGCTTCCTGGAAGCTGACTTTGACAGAGAGAGATTCTCTTTGTTGAAGTTCATAACAAAGTAATGCTTGGGGGAAGAATCCTTCCACCAAGAAGCCACCCGCTTTGGTTGGGACTAGATAGTAGGGCACTCAATAGTGATATGGCCGGTTTGATAACATCTTTTGCATCTGAAAATTAAACCTTTGTAATCCAAAGGCTGTTTCCAATAATGTCCATTGGCCCTCAAGATGATTTTGGTTGGAAGATCCTTGGAGATGTCCAATTCCACCAAGATCCTGGCATAAGTTGTGTGAATAAAAGTTTTTGAGTTTCCATCTGTATGCACAAATTTTCTCATGGAGTTCTCAATTGCAACAAAACATGATTCAAACTAGAAGTGTAGGGAGGATTTGGGAGATGAACCTAGATCAACAAAACTGAAAATATTTCCATAGATGGATCGAAATTTGGATGCCAAGATTTTAATTGCAGCAAATTTCCTTCCACTACCAAACATAATTGAGAATGGTGTTTTTGTCTTTCTTATCATCGAAACCACACTGAAAAAACCCCTTGCACTATAAGAGGAAGCCAAGACTTATAGATCCAATCATGAAGATCTGGAAGACTCGGCCAAAGAGGACTGAATCTTCCAATTAGACCGTTCTCGGAAAATAATAATTCATTTTCCCGCAACTCCTTTGACAAGGTGTCATCGAAGTCCAGAGACAAGGGTTTACCAGAGCACTCGATGATTCTCCTCTTGTCTGTGCTATGCTTTGGATATTGTGAAGCACCCGGGGGAGAATGGGAACCAGGTTTCACCGCCTCCAAAAATGAGGTGTTATTCGCCTTCGATCCGCACCCTGTTGGAAAAACACAAAATGCTTGAGAATCTTTGTGTCCACAGACAACATTATCCCTGTCGCAGTCAAGCAATGGAGGAACCAAAGCCTTTTCCTTCCGACCGCAAAAGGAATTTGCAGGCGCAACCACACGGACCCTGTAGGCCGATGCATCCGTCGATCTACCCTGAGAGGGCCTTGTAGATCCAATGCAATGGCAGCCAACGCAGGAAATTCCCCGTCCACAGGTGCATTTGAGGCGTCCTTTTCATTCGGAGTAGCTGCGCAGAAGGAAACCATAGGGGGAGCGGTCTGTAGATTCGGAATTTCGTCATGCTTGCAAAATCTAATGCTAATTAAATATTTTTTATATTATTAATATGCATCATATTTCATAAAATATGTAATAATAAATATAATTGAATATATTTATATAAAGATAGAGATAAAGAGAGATATGGTGAGATAGAGTGATATAAAGATAGAGATATAAGGAGATATAGAGAGATAGGAAAGGGAGAGACATAAAGAGAAAAATAGAGAGAAGTAGAGAAAGACAAATAGAGATGGAGAGGGAGATAAGAATAGGGGGAGATAGAGAGAGGTATATATAACTAAATAAGATAGAGAATGAAGAAGGGGGAGAGAGGTAAAAGATATACATGTATAGGGATAGAGATATAGAAATAGATATACAAACATGTAGATAAAAAGATATAAAGAGAGGAGTGAGAGATAGAGAAAGAGATAGAGGTAGACGTAATGAGGTATAGATAGAAAGGGGAAGGGAGAGATAGGGAGATAGAGATAGAGGGGGCAAGTGTGAAAGATAAATAAGGTGATAGAGATAAGTAATAGAGAGGTATAGATAGGTTGAAAGATAAAGAGATAGAGATAGAGGTAGGGAAGGAGAAAGAGGAAGTGTGTGTGTATGAGTGAGAGAGAGATATGGAGAGGGATATATATTTACAAATAGATAGATAGGGAGGGAGAGGGGGGAGAGAAATAGAGAGAGGGGATATAAGTAGAGAGAAATAGAAAGAGAGAGTGATAAGGAGAGAAGGAGAGATAGGGATAGAGATAGATATAACTTGGGAAATATAGAAGCGGTGTGAGAAAGATAGATAAACATATAAAGAGGAGGCGATGGAATGCAAGAGAAAGAGGGAGAGGGAGAAATAGAGATAGAAAGAGGGAGACGATGAGAGAGGGAGAGGAGAAATAGAGATAGAAAGAGGGAGATGATGAGATAGATTAAGCTATCAACCCACACAATTTGGTTTATTTTCTTCCATTTGTGATTTGGAAAGTCTGATAACCGAGCTTATGTGTATATTTTTGCATAACAGAGTAAATGATGATGACACTCTTATTGTATATTATAATATAATTCAATGATATTAAATTATGATGCAACTAATGAAAATATTATTACAAACACACAATATTAATATTATTGTCATTTTGGATTCCTACAATTGATATCTCTCGACATTTTCTATATAGACTGTTTAAGATTGAGACATTTGTAATATTAAATTGTTTAAGAATATTCTAAACATATAATATTAGAAGAGAAAATATTTTTGAATGTAATTATGAATTCTTTATTTTTCTCAATTAATGAGAGGTTTATATGTAAAAATAAAAATAAAAATAAGAATTGTTTGCAAAGATTCTCATAGAAAATCACATATTCTTAATGGTAGAGAGGTAAAGAGAGAAAGGGCCTCAAAAATATATTTTAAGTATATTATTATTTTATTATATTATAAAATTTTACTTTTGCTATAATATTTTCCTTTTGAAATTTAAGAGGTATTTTTACATTCATTAATCTTTTGTTATTTTATTTCATTTTATTTATAAAATTTTCAAAATTATAAAATTGTGAAATATTAAAGTTTTTAAAAATTTGTAGAATATACTAAATAATTTTGAAAGTAATAAATTGACTATTAATAAAATATTATTTTTCAAACTATTTTATCTTTCTAAATCTTAATATTTAGAATCATATAATTTTATTAAAAATAAATTATTTTTAAATTTTAAATAAAGTAATTAAAATTTCAATCTATTTAAAAAAAAATGTATTTAGTTCAAATTTAATTAAAAAATATTTGACATTTTTAACTATTTAAACAAAATAATTTGTCAATTTAAAATTTTAGTAGGTATAAATTTTTCACGGTCCATGAAAAATAGTTTTGAGAGCTTCTAGATTCAACTGTGTATTTTTTAAAGATGGATGTCGAATAAAAATATAGAGCTGAATCCATAAGCTCTCAAAATAATTTAAAATTTTACTATTTTTTCTTTTTTAAAACAAAACAAAATATATTACAATAAGACTCTTTAGATTTTATGAAGTAAAACATAAATTAAAGTAAACTCTTTCTATTGAATTGAATTAATTTTTTAAAATTTAAATATAAAAAATATTTTAATTTTTTCCATAAAATCATATAATTTAGTATGATTTTTTTTTCAAATATTACTACAAATTATTTTTAAATTTGAAAATTGATCTTAGAAGTGTTTCTCCATCTTCATCACAAAAAATGATGATAGAAAAATAAATTATACGAATTTTAAATTATACATTTAAATTTGTGATTTTTATTGTAAAAATAGTTATTATATGATTTGACATTTTAAATATTATAGTTATATATTTAGAAGTAAATTTTATCATAATTTATAGTTGTTTGAATTCAATTAATTTAAATATATTGATGGTAATCCTAATATGTGTTCAGGGTGCAATGGACAAGTCACAGACCCAAGAATCCAACAAAGAGCAACAATCTAATATAGCTCCAATCTAGTCAATTGGGCAGAAAATTGCATCACATGTAAGAGATACTATATCACCATTACCTCTACAAGTGATAGGGGGAGCTTCATCAAATCCTAATATCATTGAGGTTGCATCAAATCCTAGAGGTAGAGGTAGGGGAAGACGCAAAGGTAGAGAGAGGGGCAAGGGCGAAGAGAGGGGTAGGGGCAGAGGAAGAGGGCATGGGAAAGGAAGCAGAGGGAGAGGAATTAACCTCTCTAGATTCAACTATGCAGAACTCATGGACAATAATCCTCAGATGCCTGGAACTAACACCATTGTTCCCACTCCCAGTAATAATGTCATCATTTGCTTGCCTACAACAACTAATCCTGAGGCATCTTCATCTGGTTTCAATCTACAAAGCTCTGAGAAAGTAATGGGCTCTAACGAGGAACATCAAATCCATCAAACTGGAACCTGCTCCTATGAAGGTTCAGGCCTTCTAGAGGAAGTAGTTTGCAAGCATATTTAGATGTGTTTTTGCAAGTTACCTATTTTTGAACTCCATTAAAATTATTTTGGACTAAGAATTTTGACTTACTACATTTTCTTCAGGCTTCTCAGTTTTATACAATCTTGTTTACTATTTTCTAGGTAGGATCTCCTTTATGGCCTATCATAGATCTTTGGTTAATCTCATATATTCTGCAACTTAAAAAGGTAGAAGAAATAAATTGGCAGGCACTAAGAAGATTGATATTGCTTTTTCATTGGATTTTTGAAAAAAAAAATGTGTTTGCAGTTTTGGTACTTTTATTGAAGTGTAACTGTGCATCATGTCTTACACTATTGATGTCTAATCTGAATTGGTTTTGACAAATGTTTTCTTGGTAGGGCTGATGAAATCCCTATAGGAATTTTTATAAGATTTAGTTTTGTTGAAGCACATAAATAATAGCTTTCTTTCTCCCCTCGACTATTTCATTATAATCCATTGCAGCACTACCAACATTATGGGTTTGTTTTGTATTGGATGGGATATCCATCTTTGCTAGAGTATTAGCTATATAAGGTTTAGCAGAAAATTGTTAATATCTTCAAGAAGGTCGGTGTAGGATCATGGGGGTCCAAACTAGGCCCTTAAGTGGCAATGATAATTTAGAAAAATAGACTTGGTCAAATTCACATAAAAATTTGAATAAGTTATTAACATAATTTTAAAATAATGTAAAAACAAAATTTGTAGCAAATTGAATGTAGTTTCTAACATACTATTCCTTTTTTGGAAAAAAGTAAATCTATTTGGTGAAATTTTGAAATTTCAATGTAGTAGTACTAAATTTTCAAGAAAAATATAAAAAGTAGGTGTATGTCTGACCAACCTAAGTACAAGAAAAAACTAATATATTTATTTGAAACTTTGAATATAAGTAGAGGACACATGCCCTGATGTGCCACATTTTTTTGTAATTTTTTTGCAAGTAAATAATTAGTTATGAATTTTTTATTAAAACTTTTTAAAAATATTAAAACTTATTTATTTGACCACCATAACATGGTCTAAAATTTATGAAATTTAATTTTTCTTTTTTTTATCCTATAGTATGGAAAGCATAGAATGTGCTACATCTTTCGGATTCAATAAATGGGAAATCATTTAAGAATTATATTTTTTTTTCAATCAGCCTATCAATCAAGACTTTAGTCAAAATGTATGTATAAAATTATTAATAATTATTTATTAAATTCTAAATAAAGTGTATCTTATATTTTTGAAAAACTAACAATTTTCTCAATAAACCCTTTTCGTTTCATCAAAATTGGATTTAAAAAATTATCAACCATTTTTTGTCATATCGCCACTTTTTTGACCCCCATGATCTTACACTCACCCAAGTATATTTGAATCAACTACTTCCACTAGCATTGTTATCACAATTGATAAGTTCATTGCACCTCTGCACAAGTTCATGGAAAAGAATTATCCACAGGAATATGACTATTACATGAACACTAACTCAAGAGCACCCATATGTGAATAGCCTACTAATACACTATTGTACATCTACCAACTATATAGGAGGCTACTTCACATAGTCAATATGTGTTAGAAGTGCAAGCTGCACTCTAAAATATAAAGGGACAAGTAGTTTAGCGGTAATATTCTTGGCAGTAAAATAAGTATAACTTGATCATAACTGCATTACTAATTGGCTATAAAAACTAAGGGAAGGGATGCAATGTAGATATTCCTCATACCTCTTAGTGTGTCTTCCTGCAAGGTTAGCCTCACTCTCTTTCTTTGATATTATGTGAGTTGTGATAATACAATGAAAAAGTTTGACAAATCATTATTAACTAAAATAAGAATTGAAATGTATGATATTGATAATAGTTAGTGGTCCAAACACATTTGGGTGGGTATATTATTAAGTTTGTATTGAAGTGGTTAGGAGGAATGGTTTTCTTATGGTTTTTTAAAGGAATATTTTGAAATTAGTTTTAAAGGGAAGGCAGGTTTAGGTGAAGAGTTTAAGGGAAAATTTATTTTCATACAATTTGTGGGTGTTATATTGGGTTTAAGTTATTTTATAATTTAAGTAGAGTTTGATACATATGGATATTTAGGTATTATGAATTTTAAAAGAAATATATATATTTTTTCATTGATAATTATATATTTTTATTATAAGTCTTTTAATTTCTCTTTTTCTTTTGTTTATTTATATTTTTACAATTCGTTTATTTACAAGTTTTAGAAAATTTCTTTTAGATTTAACCAATTTCAGATTTAGATTAGGGCTTAATATTCCAAATGCAAAGGATGTGAGTCAATGTGGGTTGATGGCTCATTAGAGACATGTTCAAGTAGAATTACATCTTTAGTACTTTGGGGCCCACCATTTGTCATTCAATGCATAACCAAATAAAAAAGTTATCAAAAAGGATAGTATACAATAAGGGCTCCATCAATAATTGATTACAACTAGCAAAGGAAAAGATAGGTTGTATGGACAACATGGTCCTATCAAGGCATATGTTCTTGAATTATCTTTGTATCAAGTTATAAATTACTCCACATAAATCATGCACAATCAAGGTGGAAACAACCAACATTAGGATATAAAACACAAAAAATATTGCATATATATACCAATGGATAGGAAAATGATTGCATCTATCAAATGCTACCTTAACCATATTGGGAGCTCAACTTAAGGCACACTTTCATCAAATTAAAACTAGGGATAAGGTTTTCAAGAATTTTTTTCAATCCCTTAGAGCTTGCCAAGTCTCACAAAAGATTGAGTTGTATTAAAGAATGTAAATAGTAAATAATTTCTCTTTGAACTTCCTTTCATTCTTCAAGCTTTTTTCTATCATTATTAATAGGTTTTTAGGCACAAATACCTTCACCTAAATCCAACCAAGTTGTTCAAAATTGTGTGAATGTGATTCCCACAAGGCTCCCCACTTCACAATGGGCCTTATGTGACCAGCACCTCACTTTGACAAACCTATGAGGAGAAAATTTCTCTATTTCTAATGAGAAATCTCTAGGATGTGATGGTTTCCCGTGTGAATTTTATAAGGCCTTATGGGATATAGTCAATCCTAACCTTTGCTAGGTCTACTAGGAAGCTTTCACCACTAGTTCTTTAGGGTTTTTCATAAGTAAAATGAATATAAAATTCATACCTAAGGATAGAAACCTTCAACACATATGTAATTGGTGATTGATTACTCTTTTGAATACCTCCTAATAAATAAAACCAAGGCTATAGTATTACACATCTACTATTTGATTTCATTTATTATCTACTACCAAGTGAATATTGAGATCATTTTTAATCCTTAAATGTCCCTAATTAGAAGAAGTGTGATTTAAGAGGTCTAGATCCTTTTTTTCCAATCAAATAGTATTGTAGTGATGTAACCTTCACTATAAGTAGTTAAAATTTGTTCTTTCATTTTCTTTCATTTAAAATTATTCTAATTATAATGCATTTATTCATACACATCACACAATAGAGAAAATAGGGTAATTATTTTTCTCAAATTGATTAATATAAACTAGTGGTACATTATACCAACAAAAGCCGCCACAAATAAGGATATACAAGAAACCTATCTAAGGGAAGTGGGGAAAAATGAGATAGGGTAACTGAGTTTTGTTTGTTGCTAATGTTGTTTTTTTATTAAGAGGGGTAAACGCTCCTGACCCAGAGCTATAAACTAGTGAGGTCACAAATGGGGGACCTCATTCCCAATATAAATTCTCAACAATACACCCCAATGGGGTTTGAACTTTGATGGCCCAAGAATAATGACATGAAAACTAGTTAACCATCACACCAAGCCACAATTAGATTTTTTTCTAATGTTTTTATTTTTATTTTATTTTAAGGGGTAAACTCTTTTGACCTGGAGCTATGAACTAGTGAGGTCACAAATGGGGGACCTCACCCCGAATTTAAAAATTCAATATAATTACACCCCAATGGGGTTTGAACCTTGATGGAAAGAACACCACCACAACTTAACCATCATATTATGCAGCTATTGTCTTTGTTGCTAATGTTGTTATTATCATTGAAGATTTTAATTTTTTTCTTGCAATCATTTACTTTGAAGAATGAAGCCATAATTTATAGCAATGCCAACAATCCAAAATGGGACATTTTAAAGTGTTGTACTCTTTCTTGATCTACGATAAACTATAATTATTCATTCATGGACTATTCATGTAGAGAGATTTTGTAAAACTGCGTCCCGCAACTTAGAGGACGATGCAAAACTGCAGAAGCACAACTAATTTTTTTTCTTAAAAGTTAAAACAAGATGAGTAAAGTATCCTACTCTAACCACATACATCCTTTAGGCTACGTAACACGTCTACATGTGAACACCATTACTTATAAATTAAACCAACCATAGCATAAGAATATTAAACTCAAGATATAACTTACAACAACACATTAAACCATTGCGAGATAAATCTAATACAAAGAAATGTAATGAACATATTTCCACAGATACAACACCATTAAACCCAATAATGAATAGATCATAAATATTATTACAATTACACCACAAAGGTTCGCCTCGATACAAATGAGGTATTACAATTATACATATGGATCCACAGTTACAATGAAGAAGAAGAACAACTCCCGAGAACCACATGAGCTCCTTGAACAAGAAGATCCTGCCATCACGAATAGGAAGAGAAACTCAACAGTGTAAGATGCATGCCACCCAACCATCTGGTACTCGTAGGCCCAACCCCCATGCTAGGAGATAGTAATAGGAAACCAAGACAACCTATTACCTCTAGACACAAGAAATATACAAAAATACTCATAGAATAGATAAACAAGAATTTGGGTCACATTGCTTCCAGAACCACAAAATCAATTACCAACACAATACAATAAACTGATTGTTGACATAGGAGGAGTGTCCTCACAAAGGTTGCATTGGTTATCCAAAGGATATCTTCCTAGTTCCCGGCCCCCTCTAGGGTTATCCTGGTAACCTCTCACAATTCTAGCCCCACATGCACACCAATGCGGAATTGGTTATCTTTTGAGAAGACAAGATAACGATCTAGCCATTCTAGGCCTTCCCGACTCATCTCAAGTCTCATAAAATCCCTTGAGCCAATGAGCGAGGCTAAATATCTTGTTATATGTGTTAAGCTAATAGATTATTTAATTCCCACTTGATTATACTAACTCCCACACGAGTTGTCCTGGGACCACTTTGTGTCCCGGCCCTTGCTGAAAGCCACTCCCCTATCAACAACACATAATTCAAACCACATGCCAAGGGTAGACCATGCACTAAGAACTGACAACAATAACACATACACCTCAAAAGGTAACACATCTCTACGAATGTCTAATACAGAAACCAAACATGTGCACTACCCAAGAAACTCAAAGGGTGAACTAAAGTTACAACAACCCTCTTTACCATTACAACTCTAGAAGACTTAGATTCACATAATGACAAATACTTTCCCCCTAGAACACAATTACCGAAACACGTGTTTTCAAATACAATTCAAGAACATAATCAAATACTATCCTTCAGATTTCCTAAATCCATTGAAATCAATTCCGCATAGTTAAAATGCACCATTTAAATATAACTCCAACATATAATTAACAACAAGAAAACTAATTGCATATCTTCTAATCTTCACATGTACTCATAAAATTAACTCAATTTCCTCAATAAAATAAATCAATTATTTCCATTAAATTAATCATGCTTGTAAATCTTATTAAATTCCTCACGCATTAAATAAATATATTTAATATATATATAATTATATATATACATATACATATATTATTTAATTATAAAATTAATTATACTTTTCCAAATTCCAAATTAATTAATTACAACACAATTTCCAAAACAAATATTATAATTACATATATATACACATAATATATGAATACATATTATGAATAATATGTATATTATATAATATATATATATAATATATATATACACATACATAAATATAATATATATTTATTAATTAAAAAGTAACCATTAAAAAATGGCGAAACTGTGCACACGCACCAGGGTCGACTCAATACAGTCGAGCCCTTCCCACTATGGGGGTCGATAGCGTCGGTCACTCCAGCACTGCCTGTGAAGACAGCGTTGGGCGTTGCCCTCCCTACCGACTCCCATATGGGAGGGTCGTTGGTGGGGGTAACTCCCCAACCCTCACAAACATTTAATATATTTTTTTTAAAACATAAAACCCTGCGATTTTCTATAAATCGTCGTACGATTTAAATTTTGATTTTTTACAATTTTGTTTAATCTAAAATTTCTTCAGGAAATTTACATTGTTTAAAATCCAATACTTTATTTATATATTAAATATATATATGTATATGTACATATATATTTCAATATATATGTAGATATATATATATATATATATATATATATATATATATATATATATATATATATATATATATATATGAATTAATCCAACCATTGGTTAAAATTGGGCAATAATTTTTTTAACAGAAGAAGTTTTTCTATAGGAAAGCTCAGAGGTTTCATTTTCCTAGAAAATTAAAAGAAATAGGAAACTAAATAGAATAATAATTTTCTACAAAGAACTATAATTCTTTTTGTAACAATCTATTTCAAATGAACAAATACACAAAGGATATTTAATTATTTTCTACAGAGGTTTCACTTTCACAGAAATATTTTTAAAATAAAGAACATGAACTTCTACAATTTTGACAAATCCTTTCCTAAACATTTCCAATTTGTATTACAGTAATTAAAATAACTTTCCAATACAAAATTCACAAAATAGTAAAGGAACCTGTTCCAGAAGAAACTGTTGCCTGTTCCCGAAGAACTGTTGCTTCGAGAATTGTTGCCGAGCCTTTTTGTAACTTCGAATTGCCAATGTAGCCAAAAATTCCTCCAGTAAATTTGCCTCTTCCTAGAAACACACAATACACATCCAAGAATTCTACAGTAAATTCTCAAACAAATCTTGAGAGAGATCCATAATTTCCTCACCAATTTTTCAACAACCCACACAAAAACTCTCGTGAAACAACTTTCTTTTCTTTTCCCTAATATCTCTTATGAGAATGAATTTCCAAAAATTAGATAACAAATTTCTAACTCCCAGTTATCTTAAACAAAATATCTTTTCCCTCAACAATTTAGATATTTTCCAGTCACATGCATTTAAATATGATAATACAATTTACTAATTGCAATCAATTTAAATATTCTTATTTATTTAATTACCATTTATTTTTAATAATAAAATTTACTCAACAACGTAACCAAATTAAATTAATTAATTAATTTATTCTAAAGTCCTTACAACAATAATTCATTTAATTAAATATTTAAATTAAATACACATTTAATCTACCAAATTAAATTTGCACAATAATAAAATACCCAGAACAACAATGATAAAACTAAGACCAAACTCAAACTGACGACACACTATACTAGGGTAAAGGTATGACTAGGTAGCCCATTACTATCTCCCAATATTACTGTTGAGTAGTGGACACACTCAGACCTGTGAAACCAGGTGAAGCTAATGTCCTGTACTTGCAATCCTGTAAACAAGCAAATGTCGCACATGTATACATATAGTAATTCATACACACCATGAAGAGAGAATCGTGGAAATCACAGGGCACTCACAAGCGAGTGATGCAATACCATTCTCTTCACCAATACAATGTCACATCAACTGGCGAGATAATATATCAATTAAACTACAATAAACAAATATATCAATGTCATCAGAACTAAGCATCTATGCAACCATAAAGCATATTAACATAATCATCATGCATATAATGTTTAATCACATCAATATAATCTATCATTGCTCCACTGTCAACGATAGAATAACCACAACATAAAACATAGTCTAACAAAGTATATGAGCTATCAAGAAGACATAACAAGTCAGAGGGGTGTCACATCCTCCCCGCCTAGGATCGGGCTTACTCCTGGAAGCCTGCAAACAAGTAAGAGTAGAGCTCCCTCATCCTGGTAGCATCCTCCCATGTAGTAGAAGTGTCATCTCTAGGGTCCCACTAGACCCTCACCTGCTCAATATCTCGACACGGTGGAGTCCCATGTTGGAGTATGACCACGAATCAAAGCTAGGCGTGAATCTACGTAAGAGTAAGTCAATCAAGGATATGAGAAATATCTGCATGATAAGGTTTAAGTATAGAAACATGGAACACATCGTAGATACACGAGAGACTGGGCGGTAAAGCAAGGCGGTAAGCAACTGGCCCAATCTTCTATAGAATCTCAAAAGGACTGAAAAAAGAAGGTGTGAGCTTAGAAACCTTTCCATAATAGATCAGACTCTTCCTCGGTTGCACTCACAAGAAAAATTGGTCACCTACAACAAACTGGTGATCCACACGGTGTGCATCCGCGTACTTCTTATGTCTATCCTGAGCAGCTACTAAATGCTCTCTGAACTGAACCACCTGCTGGTCCATATCTTGTAACATATCTGGACCCAATAGAATCTTGTCCTCCAACTTGTCCCAACTCAATGGAGTCCGACATGACTATCCATACAAAGCCTGAAAAGGTGCCATGCTAATAGAACTTTGAAACCCATTGTTATAAGAAAACTCTACAAGATAGAGATAATCCTCCCATCATGTCTGTTGGTCCATGAAATACATGTGAAGCATATCTTTGAGAATATGATTGACCCTCTCAGTCTATCCATCCATCTCTGGGTGATACGTTGAACTGAAGTTCAACTGTGTCCCCATAGCATGCTATAATGATGTCCAAAGAGCTGAAGTAAACACAGGATCCCTATCAGAAATAATCTGATGTGGAATACCATGCAACCTCACAATGTCCTCCATGAACACTCTTATAGTTGACGAAGCATTATAGGAGGAACAGATAGATGAGAAGTGTGCCACCTTCATCAACCTATCTACCATCACCATAATCGCATCATGTCATCGTGAAGAGTTGGGTAAACCAACAATGAAATCCAATAAATTGATGTCCCATTTCCACTCAGGAACAAAATGAGGTTGTAGAAGGCCAGTTGGATGTTGGTGTTCAGACTTAACTCATTGAAAATCCAAACATCATGATACATAATCAGCTATATCTCGCTTCATACCTACCCAGAAATAAAGCGGTCGTAGATCAGCATACATCTTCTTCACTCCAGGGTGAGCTGAGTAAGGTGCCTGATGTGCCTCTGTCAAAATCAAGGTACGAAGCCCTTTCGAAGATGGAACAAATATACGTCCCATGTATCTCAATATCCCATTTGTCTCCAAAGAATATCCTGAGTACCTGCCATTCAAAGTCCTGCCTGACTCAATCTTAGACCTTACCTCCTGATACCGGTTATCTGTAGGAAGTGCGGTAAGAATCTGACTCCTCAAATCCATAGTAAGAGTCATCTCAGACAGTTCGTGCCTCCTTCGACTAAGAGCATCGGCCACTACATTCTCCTTCCCCTAGATGTACTTCACCTCAAAGTCGTACTCACAGAGAAACTCCATCCATCACCTCTGCCTAGCATTAAGGTTAGGCTATGTAAAAATATACTATAGAATCTAATGATCACTATGTAACTAAAAATGGTGGCCCAATAGAAAATGTCTCCATTGAGTCAAGGCATGTACTACTATAGCTAACTCAAGATCATGCATAGGGTAGTTCAACTCACGATCTTTGAGCTTGCGCGACTCATACGCAATGACTCATCCATCCTGCATCAATACTGCTCCTAGCCCCTCTAAAAAAGCATCGACACATTTAACAAAGTCTCATGTAGGATCAAGTACTGCAAGGATCAGTGCACTAGTCAACCTCTCCTTCAATGTCTAAAATGCAGCCTTGCTCTGCTCTAACCAATCGAACTTCTTCCCTCTCCTCTGAAGAGAAGTAATAGGGTGACCTACCCTAGAAAAGTCCTGAACAAACTTCCTGTAGTAACCTGCTAGCCCCATAAAGCTACATATCTCTGCCACATTCATGGGCATAGGCCAATCCATGATTGCCTGGATCTTTGCAGGATCCACTGCAATCCCCTCTCCTAATAGAACATGAGAAAGGTACTTGACCTCAGTTTTGAAGAACTCACACTTAGACAAGTTGGCATACAACTTATTATCCCTCAGACACTGCAATACTTGCCTCAAGTGTTCTTCATGCTCCTCAATAGTCCTGGAATAAATCAAAATGTCATCAAGGAATACCACTACAAATCTATCCAGGTATGTACGAAAAACTCCATGCATCAGGCTCATGAATACCGATGGCACATTCGTCAACCCTAATGGTACCACTGTGAACTCATAATGGTCATATTGTGTGAGAAACATTGTCTTATGAATATCAGCCTCTACAATCTGCAATTGATGGTATCCTGACTTAAGATCAATCTTAGAAAAGACTATCACACCTTTGACCTGATCAAACAAGTCATCTATCTTGGGTAGAGGGTATCAATTCCTGATGGTGACCTAATTTAACTATCAGTAATCTATGCAAAGATGAAGATATCCATCTTTCTTCTTCACAAAGATCACCAGTGCTCCCCAAGGTGATACACTAGGGTGAATGAACCCCTTCTCCAACAACTCCTCAAGTTGTAGGCGAAGCTCCTTAAGCTCCTGAGTCATCATGTAGTAAGGTGCTCATGAAATGGATTCAGAACCAAGTAAGAGATCCACCTTGAAGTCTATGTCACGCTGAGATGGCATCCCTGGAATATCATCTGGAAAAACATCTGCATACTACTGTAGTATGGGGTGGCTATCTACGGACAACTTCTCCTCTCTATCCCACATCTCCAAATCATCTATAGTAACAACAAATAACTGACACCCCTATTGAATGCACCTTCTCAGTTGCATAGCTGAGATCATTCTCAAAGATATAGGCCTTTGGACCCCTACTAACTCAACCTCACTGCCAGATGCATCAGTACATAGTATCGACTTGCATCGACAATCAATCACAGCCCTGTGAGCATCGATCCAATCCATCCCTAGCACTATGTCATAAGAACCTAATGGTATAACACAAAGATCTGTAGTGGTGTGGAATGAACCAATCTCCAGTCTACAATTCGGTACAAAGGAATGTACTACAACCCTAGCACCAGATGCTAACTCAACCTACCACTTACCCTCTTGCCTTACTACTCCCAATCTATCACGTGCCACAACAGATGATGAAATAAAAGAGTCAGAGGCTCCTGAATCAAATAATATGGTAACCTAGATACCCTGCAACATACCTGTAGTCTCCACCACTGTAATCTGGGGGTCAGCCTAGTGGTTATCAATCGCAGCAAATACACGGTGTCCTCTGCCTGCATCCCCTATAGTTAGCTCAGACACCACTAGCCTCTATGTATATCCTGACATGCCCTTATTGGGACACTGTCAAGCTATGTGACCCTGTTGGCCACAAGGGAAACACCCAGTACCTCTACCATAGCCCCTACCACCAGAGGGTGCATTGGACTACTGAACACTACCCCTAAAGGTAGATTGAGAACTCTGTGCTGGCTGTCCATTACTGAAGCATTTAACACGCCTCCAATTCTGATCACCCCATGCTTGATATCTGTCATTCTATCTAGGTGGAAAATCCTTTCATTTTTTCTCAGAGTTCTAGTACTATCCACTCTGCGCTGGTGTCTGTTGTCCCCTGGGTGGTCTAGCTCCCTCTGGCTATCCACTGCATGCGCTAGTCTCTGTGGCTAAAGTGTTGCCTACCTGTACTCCAACATGACCACCTGAGGCCATAGCCAAATTCTCCTCAATAAGTCTGGCCTTATCCACCGCCGCCTCCATGGTATTGGGTTCCAAAACCTGCACACCTCCACTGATTCAAGCATTTAAGCCCCTAAGAAAGTGTTGCACCAACATGCCCTCATCATCACCTCTACCTACATACTATTTGAGCTCATAAAAATGATGCTCATATAGCTCCACTAACATACTCATCTGATGTAGAGTGTGGAACTCATCCCCATGACATTGTCACTAATGATCTGAGAGAAATCTGGCACAGAACCTCTCAAGAAACATTTCCCAAGATATGGTACCAATATCAATATGGAGCTTTTGCTCCTCCAATCTCCACCATGTGGATACAAACCCTCTCAGGTGCATAATTGCACATCTGGCTCTAGTATTGCTACCATATGGGTGCATAGCAAAGCATTTTTTAGGTCAATCAGTTAGGTCTCTGCATCTAAACCGCTGCCTGATCCATTGAATATGGGAGGTCGAGCCCTAAGTAAATCCCTCATATGTGTAGCTACATCTGCATCTGACTGAGCTGGTACAACCCTCTCTCTAACAACAATCTGATCTACCTCTTGCCTTGGCCCAAGACGGGCAAGAGTCTCCTCCAATAACTAACACAACTGTGCACCCTTGATCCCTGGTGGACTTGGATCTTGAACACTACCTTCCAGAATGTTCTAAGAAGCGTACTACTCCTCACGGTCAGAATCATGAGAAACATGTAGAGGTGAGTTCTGCTAACTACCCCTGTGTCTTTCTCCTCAGCCACGACCACGGCCTCAACCTCTCCTAGGTGGCATGATCCTACACAAAACACACCAAGGTGTGAGATAAGATATGCAACTTAAATCCTACACAAACAAATTAATGGTTTCCAAATTAACCCAGAGTTCCTAGTGTTTAAACCTACCTCTGATACAATTTGTAAAACCCCATCCCGCAACCTAGACGATGATGCAACACTACAAAAGCCCAACCAATTTTTTTTCCTTAAAAAGTATAACAAGATGAGTAAAGTATCCAAATCTAACCACATACATCCTCTAGGCTACGCAATGCATCTACATGTAAACCCATTACTTATAAAATTAAACCAACCATAGCATAGAACATTAAACTCAAGATACAACATACAACAAAGCATTAAACCATTGTAAGATAAATCTAACACATAAATGTATTGAAACATATTTCCACAGATACAACACCACATAATCATCCAATACACCATTAAATCCAATAATGAATAGATAAAAAATATTATTACAATTACATCACAAAGTTTCACCTCGATACAATTGAGGTACTACAATTATACATATAGATCCATAGTTACAATGAAGAAAGAGAAGAACAACTCCAGAGAACCACACGAGCTCCTCGAACAAGAAGATCCCACCATCACGAACAAGAAGAGAAACTCAACAGTGAAGAAGCACACCACCCAGCCATATGGTACCCGTAGGCCCAACCCCCATGCTAGGAGATAGTAACAGGTAACCAAGACAAACCTACTACCTCTAGACACATGCAA
Organism: Sequoia sempervirens; assembly: GCA_007258455.2. Taxonomy (NCBI): domain Eukaryota; kingdom Viridiplantae; phylum Streptophyta; class Pinopsida; order Cupressales; family Cupressaceae; genus Sequoia; species Sequoia sempervirens. The sequence goes on from VDFB02256132.1 coordinate 148,306,899, forward strand.
TATACAAAAATACTCATAGAATAGATAAACAAGAACTAGGGTCACATTGCTTCCAGAATCACTGAATCAAGTACAATCACAATACAAATAAACCGACTATTGTCCTAGGAGGAGTTTCATCACAAGAGTTGCATTGGTTTTCCAAAGGAGATCTTCCTAGGTCCTGGCCCCCCTCTAGGGTTATCCTGGTAACCTCTTACGATTATGGCCCCACATGCATACTAGTGTGGAATCAGTTATCCTTCGAGAAGACAAGATAACGATCTAGCCATTCTAGGCCTTCCTGACTCATCTCAAGTCTCATACAAGCCCTTGAGCCAATGAGCGAGGCTAAATATCTTGTTAAATGTGTTAAGCTAATAGATTATTTAATTCCCACTTGATTATACTGACTCCCACATGAGCTGTCCTGGGACCTCTTTGTGTCCCAACCCTCGTTGAAAGCCACTCCCTTATCAACAACACAATAAATCATATTACATACCAAGGGTAGATAGTGCACTAAAACTGACCACACATAATCAACACACCTCAAAAGGTAACACATCCCTATGGATGTCCAATACTGAATCCCAATACGTGCACTACCCAAGAAAACTCAAAGGGTGAACTAAAGTTACCACAACCCTTTCACAATTACCACTCTAGAAGACTTAGATATTCACATTAAAAAATACTTTCCCCCCAGTACACAATTACAGAAACACATGTTTTAATAAACACAACCTCAAGCAATTAAAAACGCTATCATTTGGATTTCCTAAACCCAATACAATCAATTTCACATATTTAAAATACAACATTTAAATATAACTCTAACATACAATTTAACAATGAAGAAAACTAATTGTACATCTTCTAGTCTTCACAAGTACTCATAAAATTAACTTAATTTCCTCAATAAAATAAATCAATTATTTCAATTAAATTAATCATGCTTGTAAACATTTATTGAATTACTCATGCATTAAATAAATATATTTAATATATATATATATAATTAAATATAATTATATATTTACATATAAATATATTATTTAATTATAAAATTAATTATACTTTTCCCAAATTCCATTTTAAATTAATTACAATACAAATTTCCAATATATATATATCTATATATATATACAATATACACATAATATATAAAATACATATTATAAATAATATGTATATTATATATTATATGTATAATATATATATACGTACATAAATATATAATACATATTAAAATAACCATATAACAAAGGAACCACAAAATAAACAAAGTACGACTGACTGGCACAGATGGCTATGTACAACCAAACCCGCATAGGCCATGACCTCCGTGGGAGGTAGCGTTGGGTGCTTCCCTCCACTCATCGCCTTCCCTATGGGGAGGGCAAGGGAGGTAGCCCTTGCGCCTAAAAAAAACATTTATTTATATTCTTTTTTCGCTACAGTAAAACTTGCAATTTTCTTAAAATCGTCGTATCATTTTAATTCCGTTTCCCTACAATTTCGTTTAACATAAAATTTCTTCAGGAAATTTACAATGCTTAAAATCCAATACAATATTTATATAAAATATATATATGTATATGTACATATATATTTCAATATATATGTATATATATATATATATTTACATATAAATTAATCCAAGCACTGGTTAAAATTGGGCAATAATTTTTCACAGAAGAAGTTTTCTACAGGAAAGCTCAGAGATTTCATTTTCCCAGATAATTAAAAGAAATAGGAAACCAAATAGAATAATCATTTTCTACAGAGATTTATAATTCCTTTTGTATCAATCTATTTCAAATGAACAAATTACATAGAGGAGTTTTAATTATTTTCTACAGAGGTTCCTCTTTCACGACAATCTTTTAAAAGAAAGAAAGAAAAGCTTCTACAGTATTGAAAATCTTTTCCTAAACTTTTCCAAATTGCATTATAGTAATATAAACAACTTTTCAATTCAAAATTCACTAAAACAGTAAAGGAACCTATTCCATAAGAACTGTTGCCTCGAGAATTGTTGCCGAGCTTCTCTATAACTTCAAATTGCCAATGTAGCCAAAACTTCCTCCAATAAATTTGCCTCTTTCCAAAAAACACACAATACACAGCCGAGAATTCTACAGCAAAATTCTAAAACAATTCCTCAGAGAGATCCACAATTTCCTCCCCAATCTTCAACAACCCACACAAAAACTCCTGTGAAACAACTTTCTTTACTTTTCCCAAATATCTCCTTCCGAGAATGAATTTTCAACAATTAGATAACAAATTTCTAACTCACAGTTATCTCAAACAAAATATCTTTTCCCTCAACAACCCAGATATTTTCCATCCACATGCATTTAAATAAAATAAAACAATTTACTAATTGCAACCAATTTAAATACTCTTATTTATTTAATTACCATTTATTTTTAATAATAAAAATTACTCAACAACATAACCAAATTAAATTTATTTATTTATTTATTCTAAAGCCTTCACCACAATAATTCAATTAATTAAATATTTAAATTAAATACACATTTAATCTACCAAATTAAATTTGCACAATAATAAAATACCCAGAACAACAATGATAAGGCTAAGACCAAAACTCAAACTGACGACACACTTACTAGGGTAAAGGTATGACTAGGTAGCCCATTACTATCTCCCAATATTTTTGTTGAGTAGTGGACACACTCAGACCTGTGAAACCAAGTGAAGCTAATGTCTTGTACCTACAATCACAAACAAGCAAATGTCGTACATGTATACAAATAGTAATTCATACACACCATGAAGAGAGAATCACAAAAATCACAGGGCACTCGCAAGCGAGTGATGTAATACCATTCTCTTCACCATTACAATGTCACATCAACTAATGAGATAATATATCAATTAAACTACAATAACAAATATAGCAATGTCATCACAACTAAGCATCTATGCAAACATAAAGCATATTAACATAATCACCATGCATATAATGTGTCATCACATCAATATAGTCTATCATCACTCCACTTTCAGCGATAGAATAACCATAACATAAAACATAGTCTAACAAAGTATCTGAGCTGTCAAGAAAACATAACAAATCGGAGGGTGTCATGGTGATCATTTAGTCATTCAAATCCATCATCTTGCACAACCATTTGATGGTGCATCCCATCACGGTGGTGTTGTAGCTAATACATCTGAGCATGATGGTGGTGCACCTATTGCAACAACTCGCACTGGTACACAACCATCAGTTTCCACTGGTAGACCATCCTCTTTGGGACATATTTGTGTGCCTCATCATTGCATGATGTGCAACAATTTATGTTTAGGTCCTCTTGATGGTCCACTGAGGCTCCCATGGACACATCTGACTTTGCGGTTCATGATATGCCAGATGTAGGAGTTGATAGAGCACAAAGTGGACCATTTGCAGGAGATACACCGACTACCAATGATGATATGGGAGGACTAGTAAGTCTTAAAGCAATCTCATAGTGTGTTTTATGTAAATTCTTTCATAGTTTATGAAAGATATTTGTACTAATAAATGTTTATGTGCTAGAATCTTTAATAGTTGTTGTCAGAGGAGTAGATGTTAGAAGTGTAGCAGGCTACACATACTGCCATTTCATTTTCCTTAGAGAATCAATACATGGTAAATTATTTGAATTTTTATTTTAGATGTTAATCTTTGAAATCTATTATGTTTAAATACATGTTTAAGTATATTGATAGTCTAATGTAATCTTGTCTTTTTATGCAGCATCCCAGTTCTTATACAACCTTATTGAATGGGTCTGACACATTGGATGAACTTGCACAATAGGTATATATTTTTTTTTATTCTCGACATTATAATTATATGTGTATGTGCATTTACATTCTTGTCAATTTTTATATAGGAAACCATCTCAGCTGATCCATCCACTATGAGCCCATTTGGTGTCATTGCATCATAGTAGGTATGTGTTTATTTTATATTGTAAATCATTTACTTTTAGATAGGAGTAGATATGTGACTGTAGATACGATTATTTGTCAACAATTATATGTTAATTTGTATCATTTTTATTTTATCTGTTATAGTCCTATGTTTGACTCAACATTGTGAGGAGTGAGAGACCATTACTTTATACAAGGACTCCTGATCGTCCTAAGGGACAATCATATGCAGAACATCTTGTAGAGAAGAGAGCAAGATTTGAGGTAAACAAGAATTGCATTGATATAATATTGTACATGTATAATAATTTTGATGTTAAATTTGTAATTTATAAATGATGGTATGTAAGTTTCTATTTACTAGTCTATCTTGTAAACCATTCACATTATCTAATTTTTGGTTTGAAATGTTATTGTGCAGGAAACTTCAAAGCAGCTAACTTCTTTGAGGAGGCTTGATTTTGATGGTCTAGCACAAGATTAGGATATGATATAGATTGACATGTACTTAGGGTTTGATAGATCTTGAGATGGCATATATGCCACAATTTATAAAACTTGTTCTGAGTAGGCATATGCCAAATTTGTATATGCACAAACATAATTATTCTATAGTTTGATATATAAGAACTGATATTCGATCTAATTTTTTCCTCATATGCATGTCTTTCTACTTTGAATTTTCAAAATGGAATGTATAATTATCTTACAATTTTTTAAAGTTATGATTGATAATGTATGTTATAGATTAACAAAATAACATTTGAATAGAACTTATGAATTACAATTGTTAATCCATCTATTTCTTTGAGGAATTTTTTCAAACAATGAATTGCCAAGTTTCTATTGTACATCTTTCATACATGTCTATCAATACATTTTTATCAAACACTCATTTTGAGAATAGCCATGATTTCAAAATTTGTTGAATTAATTTACATTTGACATTATTTTGTTTTTTAAACTTGTGTAATGAAGTGTGCAGCTGATTTTTATTTCAAAAGAAGTTAAAATTAATGAAAAGTGGATACAACTTAATGAAATGCATTTCATATTATGGTGTTCATTCAAAAGTAATATAATCATCTTGATAAATATCAATGTCACTTAATGTTCCTTGAAACATAATAACATGTAAAAGGTATAAAATCATCTTGAGTAAGAATCAATATCTTCACAAAATCAACTCAAACCCAGAAAACAAAAGGTTGTGAGAGACACCCATTACCCTTCTCTTCAACATATCTTAGAACCTAATGTGCCTGTTTTGGAACAACCCCAATGAAATTGAACTATTATGCTGAACATGGCTCCAATTAGCCCAAATTTGCAAAACGAATCCTCTTTAAAACAACTGCTCCTCCAAGATTCCTTTGGATAGTATCTCACCAAGCTATAAACATCTAAATTGCACAACTATCATCCTTGTAAACGCCATCTAAGTCACTCAATCATGAAACCCTCATTTTGCCTAGATTATAAGGGAGTTTATTGAAAGCATGCATTTCCACACTTATCTCACTCAAAAAAAACCTCAAACACATTTATAGAAGTCTACATATGCTTAATACGCCTTTAGAAATTGCTGCCCCAACATATTTCAATAAGTTAACACCCTTAAACCTCTCAATTTCACTTAAAAATCATACTTTTCTCATCTAGGGCATCATACCCAAACCTCGATTGACCTCAATTACAGATATGAGCAAAAAAATTTCAACTATTTTCCAATGAACTACAACAAGATGACTCTTGAACTTCCATCATTTGACAATAAGTTACAATTTTGACAAGTAGTGTAAAGTTGCAAAGTGGTGCAAATTTCGTTCTGCAACTCGTAGGACCAAACAGACTGTTCCAACACATCCAGATGAGTACATTTATGCTAGGGATGGCCCTCTTTTGCAC
>VDFB02256132.1:148312842-148326218 GCA_007258455.2 Sequoia sempervirens
GGCCTTGTGCTTGGTTGTAATGCTGGTTTTTGATCTTCAATAAAGTTTTTACCTTTTTATTTAAAAATATTTCAAATATACTTTTTAAAACAAATAGTAAATTTATAATCTCTACAACTCAAAAAGGAGACAAACCTTAGTAGATTGGCTCTCCCTTGTGGTAATAAGATAATAATCAACCCTAGTTAATTTTGTGTCCCAATATGAAGTCAAGTGAAAAGAGGCCAATCCTAGTTGGATCTAGGATCACCTTTCCTACTTCATATTTTGTGAACCTAACAATATCCTAAACTTGTAATTTTTTATTTTTACTACATAAATTATAAAAATTAATAAAAGAATATAGACGTTTTGAAGATTTTGTTAATTTTCATTGTTTTCATTTTCAAAGCTTTGCATTTGAATTCCCTTCTCATTATTCATCAAAATAAAAATTTCAAAAATATTGTGAATTTAATAACATAATTTCATATATAATTAGTGCTTAGATCTTCGTTATATCATAGAGAAATCTAAATACTACCCTAGCTTGTTTTAATTTATCAAAATGCATGTATATATTAGTTGAAAACACTGAAAAAGTGAAGAATTGCATAGTATTTTCATTTCAAAAGATAAAAACGTATTCCTTTTCTTCATTTTTTAGAAAGCATCTAGTCAATTACACCACTTTAAATCCTGAAAAATTGTCATTTGAATAATTTGTATTGCATTAAAAATATCTCTACTAATTGTGAGAGTATATTAGTGCAAAAGGATCCAACCATTGATAATCATGAGAATTATTATTGTTCCTCTCCCAATACCTCTACTACTTGGGAGGATATTTTAGCACAAGAGGATGTAACAATTGATACATTTTCTCATTAAAATGATAGTAATGTGGCTTGCATAGATGAATATTCAAAATTGACATTATATCCCTCATCAATAGAAGATTGTCAAAAAATATTTAACTTAATAGAAATTGTAAATCCAAAAAATGATTATTTGATGGAACCCACCTCCTTGCAAGCACCAAAAAACACACTCAAACATAAGCTAATAGGTGGAGATGGGATAGTTGTGATGCTAGGAGAAACTCACACAAAATTCTATGAAGGCTAAATAGTTGTTGTAGGTTAATAAAAAGGTTTAAGAGGCATAAAACTAATTATAGGGAAAATAACTAAGTTGTTGTCTAAAAAACATTTTTGTTGCAAGTAGTTGTAGCAATGGTTGTATGTGTCTGTCAACAATTTCAGACTCATAAAATATTCTAAACTTACCAACATAAATCCACACTTTTAGAACACAAAATTTGTACATTATTTCTTCTAGCCACATACACAATATCAAAGAACAACAATCTAGAAAAAAGATAATAATCAATTTCATTAACTTAAAAAATATAATCTTTTACAATATTTTTATATATTTACAACTATTGTAATAAAACTTGAAGTCTATTGTGCTCCGTTTTGTCTTCTTGTAGTCTGCTACAAGTGCTCTGTATACCTTCCAAATATTCTTTTTTTTGTCCTCTACTACTCTTTGGGTATTTGCAGGATCATCATGGAAAAAATAGGCCCTTAAGTGGAGATGAAAATTCAGAAAAATCAGAGTTAGGAAACTTGACGTAAAAATTTGAATAAGTTATCTATATTATTTCAAAAATATATTAGAATTTGTAGAAAATTGAATTTAGTTTCTAAACTACTAGGTTTATTTTTATTTTTAAAAATCTATTTGGTGAAAATTTAAAATTTCATTGCAGTAGTACTTAAATTTCAGGGAAAAAATAAGAAGTAGGTGTCTGTCTGATCACCCTAACCACAATAAAATGATAATATTTTAGATATAAGTAGAAGACTCATGTCTCGATGAGATGCATTATTTTTTGTAATTTCTTTCTAAGTAAATAATTAATTATGAATTTTTTATTACAACTTAAAAAAAAAAAAACTCATATGTCTAACCACCTTAACTTGGTCAAAACTTTATGAAATTCATTTTTTGTTTTAATCCTATAGTATGCGAAGCATAGAATGTGGCACATGTTGCGAATTCAAAAAATATGATATTGTTTAAAAGCTATAGATGTTTTTCAATCAACCTATCAATGAGGACTTTAGTCATAATTCAAATAGAAAATGAATAATAATTATTTGTTAAATTCAAAGTAAAGCATAATTCATATTGGTGGAAAGATAAGAATCTCCTTTAAAAACCATTTTCATTTCATCAATTTTGGGTAAATTTTTTTTTTCAGCCACATACCCTACAAATACCCATCATATCACCACTTTTTCGCCCATCATGATCCTACACATACCCCTTTGTCATTTTGCTATTATTGTTCTGACATTTTTTTTTCCCTATTCCATTTTTTGTTATGTTCTTCACCTTAAAACTACCTAAAACATGGAAACCTCTTCTATAATCCCACTCAAATGTTATGGTAGTGCTCAAAATAGTCATATATCTCAACTACTTGTTGTTTTAAACTCAAAAAATCCCACTCAATTGGTTTTATGGTATTTTCTTCATTGCTACTCATTAAATGACCTTGCAAGTAGGTATTCTAGTTTCCCAAAGCAAACAAAATGATCAAATTTTAAATTTTCCAATGGCTTAATATGATGGTGGTTGAAGGAATGATAGAATAAACAAAAAATGATTTGATAACCTTGGATCAAACTATTGGGCTACAAAATTTGTGAGCCCCTTCTCACTCTAAATAATGTTGTCATCTTATGTTTTTGATAAAGAGAAAAATAGGTTTTGAATGGACCTAAAACCATTAGGTTTTGAAGGGACCTGAAACCCAAACAAGGATGGTCAAGCTGCCTAAAGAGAAGTCAATAAAGCCCCGCAACAAAACAAAGACAAACCAACAGCCAAAACTAGCTGCCCAGCATAGAAGCAAGATCTTACATGGATCTAGAACCCATTGGTTTTGACAAGACCAACAACCCAAAACAACTAGGTTTTGGTAGAGACCTTAAACCCAAGAGAGAAGCCTGCAACAACAAAGCCATAGAACGCTAGTCACTCAAGTAGATTTGTCTCTCGAAACCATTGGCATAGAAAACTAAGTCAAAGGTTTACAGAAGCAGAGCCCCAAAAGAAGACCAAACCTTTCCCAACAACAAACCCTCTCCCCCTCTATAGGAGAGGTCATCACTAGAACGTAAGGCTCCAAACATTTTCCATAAAAGCCAATTGCACTCTCCACCTCTATAGGATACAAAACCCAGCTGGTCCTGCCCACCATAGTCACAAAAGTCCTACAAAAAACCATTCCACCTCAAAAGAAATGGGAACCCCCTCAATGGGAAAAGTAGGAAGAGACCTTCAACCATAGAACACACCTCAACCCAAGAGGGAGAGGACTCCACCTCCAAAGGAGAGGCCTTCACCTCAAAAGAAGACCTAGTATTCAGAGAGAAGGAAGGGACTGTAGTGAGAAGGAGAACCAAAACAAGCAACAACATCAATAATAGTTGGGTCTTCAAAACTATCTCTAAAAACCACCCAGCCATCAAAACCTTCAGCACAGAACAAAGTTGACCCAACACCATCTCCATACTCACAGCATTGTCCAGCCAAAGCATCAACCCCCAATGACCAATGAAGAACAACAAGGCACACAAGGGGAAAACCATGAACAAGGGATTAAAAAAGACACCTGCTCTCAACATGAAAAACTCTTAGTAATGCCAGCGCAAGTCCACACAAAAGCCAGTAGAGCACAAGGAAGAAAACATCCAAATTTGAGCTACATAACCACTCCGCCAAATGGGCTGACATCCTAAAATAGTCTCCAAACCAGGATAATAGGCAATGAAATCCACTAGCCCTTTGGAAACCACAATCGTGCAGGAAAAACCCCCAAAGGAGAGCCAACAATGAGAGAAAGCACAGAAGCAAAGAACACCCCAAAAAAGATGAGAAGAAGAAAGGGCCAACAAATAAAGCCCCCAAGCCATCCTACTACACCGAGCAGAACCAAAAATAAGCCCCTTCTTCAACCCAAAAACTCTAAGGAAGCCCAAGAAAACCCACACTCCCATCCAAAAAGAAGCCACAACCAAGCTGACGAGCCACCACATAGTGAATGCACATAAGCAAAATACGCCCCAGAAGAAGTGAGAAGAAGAAAGGGCCAACAAATAAATCCCCCAAGCCATCCTACTACACTAATTACAACTAGAAATAAGCCCCTTCTTCAACCCAAAAAATTCAATGAAGCCCAAGCAACCCCACACATCCTATAGGGAGCAACAAAGTGAAAGGGGCAACCACCCAGCACCAGAAAACACAAAGGGAAATAGACTTTCCCTCCAACATCCATCAAAAACCACAACAACACTAGTAGTTGTGAAACCCCAACCCAGGGCATCAACAGAGTCCCCACCTGTAGCACCATAGAAGAGCACCAACAAGGGAGACACTGAGAAGGAATCCAATAGCACAAAAGTAATAGAACTATCTCCAGCCAACGCAGGAAAAGAACTATCTGTAGGAGAACAAGCATAGAAAAAGTTCCCTGCACCATCAGCGCCAACAACCCCACCCGCAGGGACCAATCTATAGTATTCCACCAGTGTAGATGCTAGAACCAACCTCTCCAGAAGCATAGCCCAAGAAAGCAACGGCTGAAGACAACCATTGTCTGGGTCGGGGTCATCATCATCCATGTCTGCTTCATCTGAAATTTTCAAAATAGCACCCCGCCGCTGCTTCCCACCGAATTCCAGCTCTTTTGGGCTTATCCATATTGTATCAACCACTATTATACCCTTAAGTTTTACAAAATAATCATTGTATTCCTTTCCTATTATCTTTCTAATAGCTCTAGAATTCAAAATTTATTCAATTTCCTCTCATTCTTTCTTGGGTAGCTACTCCTTCCATTTTTCTATTAATATTTTCTTTTTTTTTCTGATGTGAGGTATCCCCCTCATAATAATTATGAAAATATAAAAAAATTAAAATTGGGTGAGATTTCCAAACCTTTAGGTAGCTCCAATTCATAGGCATTTGGCGAGAACTTCTTTATCATCTTGCATGGTCAAATTTTCTTCCACTTGAGCTTGTTGTAGGTATGGATGTTAAATATTTCCTTTTCTTAGATGTGACAATACCATATCTCCCACTTCAAAAAACTTCCCTCCTCTTCAAATCAACCTTCTCTTTATATTATTGGCTACTCCAATTGAGTTTTTCCCTTATTCAGTGATTTAAATCTTGCATGTGTTTGGAAAATTATTCCCCTTCAAAACTTCCGTATATCCTTTAGTATTTGCAAGCTCCCATAGTTCTGAAATACTCCTAGGAATATTTCCATAAACAATTTGAAATTGAGTGTTACCTATACTTTTGTTGAATGAGTCATTGTATGCAATCTCAAATTTAGAGAATACCAAATCCCATTTCTTAGGCTTGTCACCAACTAAACATCTTAGTGAATTTCTTAAACCTCGATTAACAAATTCATTTTGTCCATTTATTTGAGGATGATATGCAGAGCTAAACATTAAATTAATCCCTAATTTCTTCCAAATTATCCTCCAAAAATTTCCTACAAAAATAGCTACATGTGTTGCATTTTTCCATTTGTTTCAGGATGATATGCAGAGCTGACGACGAATAAACTCACTACATGTGTTGCATCATCTATCTTTTTACATATTATAAAGTGAAACATTTTAGAAAATTTGTCAATGACAAAAATAGAATCCTTACCTCATTGTGTTCTTGGTATTCGAAGCATAAAATCCATTTTCACAACTTTCCATGGTTTCTTTGGTATGGGTAATGGCTGATATAGGGATATATTTTAAATCCCTCCTTTGTAATATTGAAAAACTTGACATCCTTGCATAAATATTATAATCTTGTATCCAAAATTAACAAGTTTATTTGGGACTAGCTATTATTGAACTCCATGTCAACATGCGTCATTGTAAATTATTTTATTTTTCTCCCACTAGATATTCTAACCAATTAGACCAAGTCCAATATCAAGCAACAAATTAAGGACTTTTATCTTCAAATGAGGATGCGATTTATTTCCAAGAAAGTCTTCAATATATTAGTAATTATTTCATGAAATTACCACCAAATCACATCATAATAAGCAAATAAAAGTGGTAAATGATAAATGATACCTTGTCTTAACTCTTATGATGGAAGTTACATGATAAATCTATTGGAACCAATGATCAAATGCTTTCGAAGATTATCATAATGAAGAAATTAATTATAGTACCCCTCCAGTTACTACTATGTGTTTCAGTTTGTTTATGGTTGATTGCTAGTGGTTTTGTTATTTTTGATATTATATTCATCTTTTATTAATTACAACACTAATGTTAGGTTGTTTTTATACTCCGTGGATGACACGTTTGATATCTTGAACATCTGAATTATGTTTGTGAGCTGACATTATGGTTGAATCGTATGTGATATGGTTTATTTTGCTTATAAGTTTTTATGAGGTTATCATGATGTATTTGATGTGTATGGTAAAATAATGCTTGTAAGTTTTGGTGAAGAGGACAGTGTAGCACTACTCACTCATGAGTATCCTACTATGTTGCGACTCTTGTTCATGGTGTGTTTGTTGATATATGTTTATATGTTTAACAATGATGTTTTATGCAGATACAGGTACCGGGTATTGGCTCCACCTGCTAGATAGGTCTGAGTGTATCCTAATCCAATGAAATTATGTTGATCTGGAGATAGTGTTAGGTCCTTATTTAAGCCATCATTCTTCATTGAATGAGTATCTTATTGTCACCTGTTGTTGTTGTCATCTATTTCTATTGTGTCATTCTTGTTTGTTATTTGGTTTTGTCATGTTGATCTTGTTTGTGTTATCTTGTTTGGGAATTCATTATTTTAGTTAAATGATTATTTAATTAACATAGTTGATTCAATATAAATTTTGCTTAAATATTAGTTTGAAATGTTTATGTTATGGTTTAATTTATTAAATTAAATTAGTAAGTTATTTACTTTAAAAGTGAAAGTTAATTTGGTAAAAATATCTAATTAAATACAATTGTTGAATTAGTTGTGCAAATGGGATTTATATGAAAGATAGATATTTTAAAAGAGGTTATTTTCAACATGTTATAGAATTTGGATTTGGAGTTGAAAATGTGATATGGAGTTAAATGGTTAAGTTAGAATTGAATGATCAATTCATTTCACATGCTGACTTTGAGTTAAGCCAACAATTGTGATTTAATTAATATGAGAAAATGTTTTAAAATCTTTTGGGGGGTGTGCAAATTCATTCACGGGAATTGTTTTTGGATGGCTGGGAAGAAAATTTTGCATGACAGTTTTCTAGAAAAGGCTTCTTCACTTTAATTTTGTCTTGGAAAAACTCTGGGAAAAGAATATTGGAAGAATTGTTTGGGTTTGGTTGTGAATCGGATCTGAAGGTTGCAATATTCAAGTTGGTTGAAAATCCAAGTTTTCATCTTTGATTTGTATATACTCAAATAAAATCTTCTGGATATAGTTTATGGTAACTGTTCTTGCTTGTGGTAGAATTCATTTGCTGAATATACTGTATAAACATCAGAAAAGAAATTATTGTTAATTGTAGTTGAAAACGTGCTTTGAATTCCTAAATTTAATAGAGAATTACCTTAAATTATTACCTTTGAATATTTGCATTAGAATTGAATAGGATTATCTTCTGTGTAAAAATTGATCATACTCTAAATCCTTATCTCTTAGAAGAAAAAGTAGATCTCTCCGCCAAATTGCATCTTGGATTTGTGTATCGTCTAAGATATTTAATCATCTGTACCATTTCTTCTTTTACATCTGGTATTCTTTATTATCTCTCACTTCTGTGGTATTAGCATTCTTTTGACATTATAAATCCATGATTATAGCAAGTTTAGGTTATATTGAAACTGTCGCCATAGTTCTAGACAAATGTATGTTGTTTAAACTTAAAATACATATAGCTTTTAAGGTTGAATTAGTCATTTCAATACACCATGGCTGGTCATAGATATTAATCAAAATCTATCACCATCCTTTAAATAAGAGAAATTGGCCTTGTCTTAGGTCTGTAGCTCCTCTAAATCGATGGCTGCGAACATTTGGTTAAGGGACTCTCTAGTTTGGAACCTGGAGAGTAATACTTTTATCTTTTAAGACTTTTACATAGCTGAATATCTTATATAATAATTGTTCAATTTTGGAGATCTATTTCCTTAATTACTATATTGTCATTCGAATCAAGCATACTTGATGGTTTACTTCTTATATTCTTAGAAATCTTATCTTCTGAATGGAATGACTACTCATGCTATAACAACACATGTGCTATTATACAACCGATGTAACTGAGGTTTTATTTTGATATTATGAGAAAATTGATGTTTCTTTTAGAAAATCCACCGACCCCCTCCTCTGTGCATGGTATAACTCTTGTTACATATGATAGCTCTTGCATGTTATTGTAGACATTTGAGGTTAGACTGTAGTTTGATTTATCCCTACTAAGTCAATTTTCTAACTGTTGAATAAGAATCATCTGCTTCACCCGTAACCTTTCATGCATATCAATCTTCTTCCATGATGCATATCTGTCTACTATATATTGGTTAACTCCTATAGACGTGTGCCTTCACTAAGCAACTAGCGCACTCCTTTCTTGTTTATAAATTATTAAATTCCATCTTTCATTATATCCTTTTCCATGACTTGTTATAAGCTTGAAACAAATCATTTTATAATCGAAACCTATACCATATAATTGTCTTGGTTTTCCATAGTATTCGATACCTACAGGTTGTATGCTTTTAGCTATTGAAATTAGCTAGTAGAAGACTTCCATTGTCTAAGTTGTTGAAATCAACATTGTCTAGAAAATGATAGCACCAAATTATTAGAGTTAGTTTCCCCCTCTGTATATAATTTGATGGTTGTCTTTAATGTTCTTTTTATTATCTGATGTTTCCAAACAGTCATACTCACTTCGCTACAACGCATGATTTTATATACTAACCACTAGCATGCATCTGATTGTATGCAATGAGGTAATCTCCAAGTTTTATGTTTATATGCTCTATTTTCCTTCTAAATCTATGTGCATGTAATGCATCCTATTAATTCAATGAACTATGTGTTAATGGAACAATGTGTTAGCGATCTGAGTGTTAGCGATCTGAGTGTTAATGAAACTATGTGTTAATGAAATAGTGTGTTATCGATCTGAGTGTTAATGGAACAGTGTGTTAACAAACTGTTTGTTAGCGAACCGATATGTATTAGTAAACTGATGTTAAATGTTATTATTTCTGATGTTTATTATAGCTAGGTATGTGCAGGATCATGATGGGCCAAAAAGTGGCAATATGATGGGTATGTGGCTGACGACTATTTTTTTACCCAAAATTGATGAAAATAAAAGGGTTTTTAAAGGAGATTCTCAGCTTTCCATAGATATAAATTATGCTTTACTTTGAATTTAATAAGTAATTATTATTCATTTTATATTCAAATTATGACTAAAGTCCTGATTGATAGGCTGATTGAAAAACATCTATAGCTTTCAAACGGTATCACATTTTTTGAATCCAAAAAATGCATCACATTTTATGCTTTGCATACTATAGGATTAAAAAAGAAAAAATTAATTTCATGAAGTTTTGACCAAGTTAAGGTGGATTAGACATCACTTGATTTTTTATATTTTTTTTTTTTAAAGTTGTAATAAAAATTCGCCAATTAATTATTTACTTGGAAAAAAATTTACAAAAAGATGCATCACATTTGGGGCATGGAGTCACTCTACTTATATCTAAAATCTTATAAAAAATATTATTATTTTTATTATGCTTGGTTAGAATTGTTCGGTATGCGCCATGCAAACCCCAGAGAACACACACATAGCAAATAATTTTTTTAAATAATTAAATTAAACATGTAATAACACTTAACCATAATCACCTAACACATTACATAACATTAACACACTTAGTTCTCTGGGGCACGCGAGGTTACTTCGCAACACTAAACACAAATAAAGATAAAGAATACAACCTAACCATTTATTTTATAATAACCATAAACAATGATACATCCAATAACCATGATGCGAGTATAATAAACATCGCATAATTACATCGATGATAAATCTCTTAACAAAGATACAAATGATCCTAACTATTACATCATTATTTTAATGTTACATTACAATCTTTGATAATTGAATTACATTGAACTTCCCAACATAGGGATTGATACAAGTATAAAGAAATATGAAGTACAACTGATCACTGGTACATCTCCAACCAGAAATGCTGAGAAGACAGGACGCTGATGGGGAACCTAACGGGTGCAGAGCACGTTCCACCCAACCATGTGAATTACAAGTAACTCACCCCCCATGCTCAGAGGTGACGATGAAGTGAACCCGACCATGAATGTTAAACCGACTCAATAACGACATGATACAAACAAGTACAACTCAAGCATGCAATGAACAACCATCGACGTTCACAAATCACATAACAAGTTAAACTTAAGGAACTAATCACAATAACATGAAGTATCACCAATTAGCAATCATGAGATAAATTCACAAGAATCAAAAACGTTATAAAGGTACATCATCTAGAGGCAACTACAACAAAGCACAAGAATGTCAAGTGGAGAGGGTCATCGCATAGCTCTCATGGGATCCCCTAGCACTTCCTCCAACTTAGGCGCCGACACCCATCTATGGATTCCCTAGCCCTCGAAAACAACATAAAGATACAATATCCAGAGGCAACTACAAAACGAAACACAATGAACAAGAACAAGGGTGTCTAGTGGAGAGTGTCATCGCATAGCTCTCATGGGATTCTCCTAGCCCTTCCTCCAACTGAGGCGCCGGCACCCATCTATGGATCTCCTGGCCCTTCCTCCTAACTGAGGTGCCGGCACCATAGGGTAGCTAATGCGGAGTCGATAATCTCTCATGAAGACGAGACTATGACTTTGCCGACCACGACCTTCTCAGTCTATCACTAGTCTATGGTAGCCCTAGTGCATAGCCGAGGAATCCAATGTTTTATTATCTTGTGGTTTTTAACTACCCAACCCCCTAAATTCTATTGTTTAGGTTATCACTTGTTTAACTACTCATTTGTGGGTTATCCTGAGCCCTTCCTCACTTCGAGGCGCCGGCGCCCACGAAGAGCCACTCTCCCTACGACCCCTAACATATCTCAAATTGGCAAGGGTTGAACTAAAACATAACAACATAATACTCGAATCCACACATGCAAGGTATTATACATCTCACAATAACCCATAACAAACTATCATAAGAACACGTTCAACCCTTCCAAGCATAAATCCTTAAGCTTCAAAACCAAAGGTGTAAATAAGATGAAGACAACTTCAAAACTAAACATGCCTCTGGACTAGGGTTACCAAAACAATAGGGTTCCCACATAGGCAACACAAATCGATAAAGAAAAATATAGCATAACGGGAAAACTCACATCACACTTTACAAGGTTGCACCAGTAAGGTTGATTCCATTCCCAAATAAATAACTCAATACGATTGTCTCAATAAAGCCCACAATCACAACTAAAGGCTAAATCTTGTCTAACATATTTGTTTAATCAAAACAATATTGAACAGTGCCTATTTTAAAATATATCAAAATTTCTTGAATAATAACAACATTGATTTTTTTTTTTATAACTCAGATACACAATTATATTCTTGAAATATAATAATTTAACATTAAAATTAAACAATCATAATTCCATTAAAATACATGATATTAAATAACCTAATTGCAAATTCACCCTTTTTATAAAAAATAAAATAAAATACAATTATAATATATATATATATATAATTATATATAATATACATATATACATGAATTGGTATATATATATATATATAAAAAATTATATATAATATATATATAACAAAACATATAAATAAAAACATAAATAAAAAATTAAGTTTAAAACAAAATTTAAACAAAGCAAGCCGCGGCTATACAGCGGCCACGGGCTGCTGTACGCAGTAGCCCTTACGGACTGCTGCGCACAGCAGTCCGTAGGGACTGCTGTGGCAGCCGTGCCACAGTGGGGAGGCTGGGGGGTACGGCCCAGCACCGTCTCTCCCACTCCTTCCAATCAAACAAAACAAAAAAATAAACTCTAATTTTATTTTATTTTTATATAAAATTTCTTCATTTAAAACGAATTTCCTAATGAGAATAAATTTTCGTTTGCCAATATTTATTAACTTTTAATTAAAACGAAAATAAATAATTTTAATGCAATACGGCCGACCTGGTTCGGCTCGAACCCCCAACATTTCACATGAAATAAAAAAAACATTTCTTTCGAGATGACAGTGAAAGTATAAATAGAATAAATAAAAATTAATAGCTCAAAATAGATAGATTTAATGATTCATACTCACATTATATATATAAATAAAAACAATATAAACCAATCTATATATATATTAAAATATGTTGAGTTAAAGTACAGAGGGTAAAGATAATTAACAGAATAAAAGAAAAATATAGAGCAATGAACAGTTCCAGCCACACATAAATATATATATATATATATATATATATATATATATTTATATCCAAAACCCCAAATTTATTATTTTAAACAAAGAAATAGTCTTTCCTAAAATCTTATTTTTGATGAGTTAAATGTGTTCAGAAAATAAGGTTTTCTTTTGTTTTTGACAAATTGGAAAACAACTCAGTGAATATATATATATATTTTATTTATTTTTTTGTTTTAAAACTTCTAGCCTAATATCTTTCACTAATTTTCAATTCAACAGCAGTTTTCCGTATTCACACAAATCACATCTAATAGATTTTGTTTTGTTTTCTCTGAAGCAGAAAGATGAAAGAGAAAGTACTAGAAAGAAAATATAAGAGGAACTTGATGTCCAGCGCTTATTCGAAAGTCTGAAGATGCCTGCTTGATTCTGATGACCTCGAAGAGCTCCCTGTTCGTGCTTCCAAATCTCTTCTTCAGTATTTCATGCTCGAACTTGAACCGATCCTCTATTCATAAAACTTCCCCAAAGCAACCCAGTAACAGATTTCCAATCCCTTTCAAAATCTCTCCTTCCAAAAATGCAAAAGAATCCAATATCCTTTTAAAATTTTCAAAATACCCAAAAGCCAATGTCTTGTTCAACTTCTGTAGCAATAATCCTCTGTGTGTCCCTAAAATCCCCCAAAATTCTTAATTAAATAAAAATATATTGTCCCTCTCTCACAAAAACTCTAAAAATCAAAAATAAAAGAAAATCATTCTTTAAAAGCAAGCTTTTTAATTAGATCTGTATTCTTATTCGTT